>APFE030721062.1:64080-79479 GCA_000404065.3 Pinus taeda | reverse complement strand
TTAATTTAATATATAATAATTGTTAAACAAAACTATACCTTTCCCATCTCGGTACCTTACCCTTCCCATCTCCCAAGATTGTATAATAGTCTCATTTAACTAAAATACGAATGGACTGGTACAAATGTAAATGTAAAGACCATTAATTTTAGAATGATATAATATAATATATTATTCGTCCCTTTGCCATAGGGAGCAGGGACTATTGTACTATTGTAATCGTTATTCGCAGAGACTATTGTAATCGTTATGTTTTGAAATGTGCTTTGAAATATGAGTTGTTCGCAGGGATTAAAAACAATTAACCCAAAGTAATTTACATTGCAAAGGATTCAAAACTAGTCATTGGAAAGCTTGGGAAGCAATGCATAACAATTTAAGAATATACACCTCGCCCTATTTGGTTGTACATCTAATTTTACTTTTGAAAGAAAAGTAAAAACAATGCAGAAATGTCAAAAAACAATAATTACATCCTAAAACAAGTTTGATATTAAATAGCTAATGCATGGCATAATAGAACCCTTGTTTGATATTAAATAGCTAATGCATGGCATAATAGAACCCTTACTGTGAATATAGGGAGTGATTTTAAAATTACTTAGATTCCATAGAGAGTGATTTTAAAATTACTTGGATTCCAAAGAGAAACCGGTAGAAAATATAGAACTCATTATTTGTACTTTTCCTGATATACATTTTTTTTGTTTTACTTCTGATTTTAATGTTAGATTTTAATATTTATATTGACATTTGCATGTCATGAATACAGTAAAACATATTAAGCCATTATCCCATATAGTTATTATATATTTCTGTTATTTCTCAAAAGAATTACATCACGTGGATATATTAAATCTAATCAGAAAGAAATCCTTTAGCACCAAGTATCACACATGAGGTTTCCCATTGTGGTACATATTGGGCTGGCATCACCGCGGAGTATGGTGATGTTGGGAAAGAGCATATTTTAGCATAATATATTTTATACCATTTTATTAATTTTCCAATTATATGTTTAATTTTTCACTAAAATTTCTCATACTTTATATTAGAAAATAATAAATAATATCATAACTTATCAAATATATAGTCAATATGAAGGTTTATGAATGTATTGTGAGCATTGTGTCATCATGGTACCCTAACACTTTTTGTGAACAGATAAATTTATGAAACAAGTTCTATGCTCATTTTCTTTGTGTGTGGTACTAAACAATATAAACGAATAAAATTGTCTTATATACCAATTTCATGAAAAATGGTATCATAACTTTTAAAATAGCATTGTTTCATCATGGTACCCTAACACCCCTGGTGAACAAATGAACTTATGAAACAGGTTGTATGCTCATTTTCCTTGTACATGGAATTAAACAATATAAATGAATACAATTGTCCTATATATTAATTTCATGAAAAATGATATCATAACTTGTAAATTAGCATTGTATTATCATGGTACCCTAACACTCCTTGTGAACAAATGAACTTATGAAACAGGTTGTATGCTCATTTTCCTTGTACATGGAATTAAAAAAATATAAACGAATAAAATTGTCCTATATACTAATTTCACGAAAAAAGGTATCATAGCTTGTAAAATATATGGTCAACATGCATGCTTATGAAACATATTGTGAGTTGTCTCATCATGGTACGCGAAGACTCTCCTTGTGAACAAATGAGACTATGAACATGATGTTTGTCTATTTTCCTTGTACATGGGATTAAACAATGTAAATAAATAAAATGGTGCTATCAATTAATTCCATGAAAAATGATATCATAACTTATAAAATATATAGTCAATGTGCAAGATTATAAAATATATTGTGAGAACTCTTTCACACAAGAGAGGTGTTCTAGAAATTCTGGAAAAAAACTTGAGAAACTCTAGGAATTTTTTTTGTAAATGCAGTTTACAACTATCAAACTTAAATATTTTGGTGCCCCAGGGTTTTTTAAATGGTGTTGTCATTCTTAGGAAATATCAACTTTCTTTGCAACTTCATTGCAAACTCTACAAAACTCCTAAAGCTCATTACGGACATGCTTAGGAAGAACAACAAGGTAAGATGGACACTGAAGGCTCGTGCAACCTTCAAGAAGATCAAGAAGTCCATCATGCAAGGTTTGGTCCTGGAAATTCCAAACTTTTCCAAAGAGTTTCAAATTTTCTCTTTTTTCTCTGAGCACACAATATCGTAGTTATTTGGCAAGAGAACGAAGAAGGGTATGAACAACCCATAGCATCTTTTAGCCACACATTAAGAAATGCATAACTGAAATATATCATTCTAGAAAAACAAGCATATTATATGGTTAAATCTTTCAAGGCATTTACGGAATGTGTATTGCATTCTAAAATAATAACATATGTGCCGTCAACAGTAGTGAAATAAGTTCTCACACAACCCAATAGCGATGGTAGACAAGGAAAATGGATAACAAAGCTCTAGGAATATGATATGGAAATCAAGGCTACAAAGCTTGTAAAGGTTCAACAGTTGGCTAAGTTACTTACTGAGTCAAACCATGTTGGACTTGGAATCTGCACTAATGAAGATATTTGCAACATATGCGAAGAGGAGAATCCAAAAGAACCTCCTTCCTTGAATGAGGAGAATCCACAAGAATATCTTCATCCTAGAAGAGAAAATCCATAAAAACCTCTCGTTCTAATAGGAAGGAGTCCACAAGAACCCTTCCTATAAGGCCATTCGAAATTTTAGAGTTCTATGTTGTATTAGGACATCATATTTTTCTTACAAAATTTGCAGTGCCTTCCTTATCTACTCCAGGCCAAATACAGATTGTTGGGATGGGGTCACCTCGGTCAATTTTGGTGTTAAAATAACCCAAGTGTTGATGTATACTTTGTAAATGTTGTAAAGTCTCCATGATTTGTGAATGCGGAGAACATAGATGGTTAGGAGTCAAAAGGGTTTTAGCCCCTTGTTCATGTAAAAGTTGAGCCGGTTTTGAGATCCACCCATGGTCCACAGACCATGGGATTGTATGAAAATAGCTTAGGTAGGTGTGTCTAAGAGAGTCTAAGGCAAATATCTGATAAGAAGAATATCATGTTAGTAATGGGTCAATAAAAGATAGCGCAGAGAAGTGGGTCATATAGTAAATAAAGGATTTGCAGCTCAGTGCACAGAGGCCTAATTAGAGTCTGTTGCTGAGTGCGCAGACCCCTACAATTGAGTGCGCAGGGAAATTTTGAGTCTGTAAAACCAAATTGAAGATCAATAAAGAAGATTATTGAAGAATTCTTGTGTTTATCATTTTACTTTTGTTTACTTCCATTAACTATAAATGTTGTGGATGAATAATGTGTTATGAAATATTGATCTAAATGTGCGTGATCCTATTGAATAACTGTTAAATGAAGTACGTAAGCATGTTTATGTAATTTTGTGTAGACTGTGATAAATTATGTTATGTTTATTAAATACTTAAGTAGATATGTGCAAGCTCTGATCTAGGATGTTTCCTAGTGCACGTAAGTGAATGAATAGACTTTTAGGGGTCCACAAAGATTGATCGTGGACCTTCACGAAGGTGTGAAGGTTGTTTTAATAAAGGCACAGTACCAGTCCCTAACGCCTAATAGATCTGTGTGAAAGAAGATCTAGTGCATTAAAAGAAATCACACTGATCTCTGGATGCGGAAACTTGGTTCCAGCATCCCCTCATACTACTTCGGGTGAGACTGCAGCCTGTGTTACTCGAGTTGTTGCCCAAAGTGCGAGTAGTGTAGGGTTTTGTTGATTGTCGCAACTAACTCTGAACCTGGGTCAAGACCCCCTAAGCCAACAATTTTTTCAGTTGCCGAGACTGGGATCTACTTAAGGAGATGCATGATGTCGCATCACTGGAATCCGACCAAGAAGGAAATTGAAAAGTGGTTGGATAGAAAGATTCACGCATTCACAATGCATGAAAACATGAATCCACACCTGTCAAAGGAGCAGTGGTTGGATAGATATTTGTATATGGAAATACATGAAATTTTCTTCTACACCTTCCCGATTGAATTATATGAGTGCTTAACTAAGTTTGTAGACGACCAAGGAAGGTGGAAGATTGACGGTCCAATAGTGTGGACTTCAGAGCTAGTTCGAAGATTGGAAGCTTCTGAAGATAAGATCACGTGGGCTGTTGATCACTGGCTCGATCGAATTATAGGAGGATTTGTCACAGTGTTCATGGTTAATACCTCAGTTAGCTACACTAAAGCAGAGCGAAGATTTTTCAAGGGACCGCAAGGTAAGTATTTAAGATCTTTGAATACCTGGATTAAAATTTTGTTGTGTGAAAAAAGGATTATGCCATTGCCTTAAAGTTCGTATCTACACAAAGTGGATGAATATCTAGAAATCGTGAAGGATCAAGACCGAAGTATAGCCCCTTGATTGGACCCCCTATGAGTGACGATGAGGGGGTTGAAAAAATTTCGTCGTGAATCGCTATTCAATTAATCACTTAGGGGTTTCCTCGAATACGTAATCCATCCACTCCACCTGTGCATCCACCTCCACCGCATACACCTTCACCCACACCCCCACCACCGCCACCTCTATTCAACATGGCGAACACAATGAAGTTGCCGATTTTTAAGGGTATCGGGAGTGAGGACACATAACAGTTCTAGTTTGTTGCAGATGTTGTGTGGACAATGCAGCAAATTATTGATGACAATATAAAGAAGGCACAATTGGTTACCTCTTTGCCAAATCATGCACTGACTTGGTATATTAAGTATTGTTCTAATAATCCTCTAGCATTTCTAATAGATACTAAGGATGCTCTAAACAAAGAGCTTAGTATGCCTAAGTCTGACTCGCAATGAGTAGTTGGATTTAAGGATTATTATTATTACAATTCTAATTATTATTAGATCATGGTCGTTATTATGAGCTAATATTGTTTATTATAATAATAATTCAATATAATTGTGATTATTATTATTATTATTTTGTTTATATTATTGTTATAATAATAAATGAACTTGGAAGAGATGGGATGGAGATCATTCGTGCAGGTCTAGGGTAAAACCCTAGGTTTATTTACTGAAGACTGCAATCATTGTATCGTCGCCACTTACTGCCTCTCACCGTTACCGTCTCCACACCCATCTCTTTCGGCTGCCGACTTCTGGCTGGGAATATGGGGGACAATATGGAGGTAGAAGAGGTGGATTACTCCGAGGAACCCTATCCAGACCAGGTTATTATTGGGAACCCTTACTTCTCATTGACGGCTATTGACTCACTTCCATTTTCTGAACCGGCTCCGCCTTTTTCTTCGCCTATCGTCTCTTTACCTAGGCACTGCTCTGTGCCACCTCTCTCTGGGCCGCTTCCTGCTAATTCACTGGGCCTTGAAGTCATTCCTCTTTCACCGGGCACCCTACATTTTCTATCTGCAAACACCCCACCCTCGCCCTCCTTTGACCCCCATCCGCCCCTTTCATCTTTCTTCACTGCGCCCCCGGTGGACATCCCGGTATCAACTGTGGAAAACCCTCCTACCTCAGTTCCCCTGCCGTCAGGCTGCTTTGAGACTCACGTGGTTAAAGTAAAACCTGCTAAATTTATCCCCCCGGAAGGTGTCCCAAACCCTTTGGTGGATCACCCGTCGGCTCCTTGCTCCGGCAAAAGGAAGACTAAGTGCATAAAGGCGACCACAAAGGATATCACCATTAGATTTGGTGAGACCTCAGCTATAGGGGAAGCTATTGTCATGGCGTGTACGATGCTTGTTGAAGATGTGTGTGGTCGAGCGTACTCGGCCAACAAGCTGACCCAATGGGTCAAGGAGATTTGGGGTGGATTGTGGAAGGAACTGCCTGAAGTTCACGTCCTACCCAAGGGGTGGTTCTCCTTACACTTTGTAAAGGAAATCTACACTAATCTGGTACTTTCCAGGTACTGGCACATCGAGATGGCTCCAGTCCTCCTCAAGCGGTGGAGCCCGTTATTCGACCCTGAACGAGAACAAATTGGGGCTGGACCTCTTTGGGTTCGTCTACCAGGGCTCCCATTATAGTACTGGTGCGAGGAAGTCTTTATCAGGATTGGAAATGCTCTGGGAACATATTTGGACCACGACCGTACTTTTGTTGAATCGAAAAATCAAACGCTTGCTCATATTCTGGTCCACTTGGATACTCGTGAGGGCCTGGAGGAGAAGATAACTCTACAGTGGGGGAAGTACAGCAGGATCCAGATCTTGGATTATGAAGGGGTTTTGTTTCGCTGCAGACGGTGTCACAAGGTGGGACATCTCTTCAAAGGTTTCCCACTCAACAGGAAATCAGAGGACTCTCCAAAGATAACACTTGTTCCATCTAGGGTCAATTCGTCGGTTGGTTCTCACCCTCCTCCCTCGGGTCCTACCACATCGGAAATCTCTCCTCTTCACAAGACAGGGAAGGCTGGGCACAAACCAACTTTGTTGTCGTTGACTAGGACTCGTGCTGCTACTAAAGCCGCGAAAGTCTCAGGTATTTCTTTGATCCCTTCACCCTCATCTTTGATAATAACTCATCTGTTGTTGCTTCATCGGCTTAGGTATCCATGGCTCACTGTAACGTGTCAACCCCACCCCTTATCGCCTCCATTGCCCCCTCTCTGCTTTCACCATCTATTTCCTCCATCTCGTCGACATCCTCTAGGGTCTCACCTTCTCACCATTATTTCCTCTGCTCCAGATCCCACACCAAGGATATCCTAGTCCGTCAAACTGGGTTAGGGCTCACCTTGCCAGGCTCTGGTCCTTTGTCATCCAGGGGGAGGAAGTCTGATCTCTCCAAAGCCATTTTGCGAGCAGGGGCGGAGGTAGCCTCTGGTTGCCAATCCACTCTCGACGGCATCCTTAGAGCTAAAAATACCCCGAGAGGAGTTCCCCCATGAAGTACCTTTCCTTCAATTGTAGGGGCTTGGCTAGTACCTCTAAGAAACTATCCTTGCAGAGACTATTTGAGGTTGAACCGATTGACATTATTCTACTTCAAGAAACCCTGGGTTTGGCTGAGTACATTACCCGCTCCCTGCAATCTCTAGTCTCAAGCTGGATTTTCGTGGCAATAGATGTTGTAGGGAGATCAGGGGGTTTGGCTATAGGATATAACCCTAGATCCATCAGGGTTGATGCATCATGGGGGCAATCGAGATTCATGGGCATTGATATATTCTCTGCTGAGCTCTGTAAAAATCTTTGGATTATGAATGTATACGGACCCTGTCATCAGAGGGAACATTTTTGGCATCATTTTTTAAACCTCTTGATCCTGGCATCTGAACACATTATCATCGGAGGGGATCTAAACTTTTCCTTGGGGTTCAGTGAATCCTGGGGGTCTTCGGCTCAGGTAGATGCTATCACAGGGCACATGACAAATCTTCTGGAACAGACCAATTTTGTAGATGTTCCCATGCACAAACCACTCCCCACTTGGAAAAATAGAAGAGTGGGTGAAGCAGCTTTGGCTCGTAGACTAGACAGATTTTTAATGAAGGGTCTGCTTATACAGCATCTGCATCTCTACAAGAAATGGGTAGGCACAGGGGGCATTTCGGATCATTCCCCTATACATCTAGAAATCCATTGGCCACACCAAAAGCCAAAAGCCCCCTTTAAATTCAACCACATCTGGCTGTAGGACCCTGCTTTCATTAAATTGGTCTCTGATTTCTGGACTGCCAACCCTATCAATAGAGCTGAACCTTTGGTAAAGGGGTTCTGCAACAACCTTTCCAAGCTCAAACATCTCTCTATCAACTGGGCTAAGGAAAAGCTTATTCAGGAAAATGCATAGCTCACTCAAATTGAATCTAAACTGATCTCTTTACTTGATGATCGAAGTCTGGGATTCATCTATGTGGATGATAAGGCACATTTGATTGAGTTGGAAAATCAGAAGGCTCACATTCTAAAGGAGCGCGAGGAATCCCTGAGGCTAAGGAGCAGAGCCATTTGGCTGAAAGCTGGTGACGACAACACTAGGTTCTTTCAAAATTATGCAAAGTGGCAAAGGATATCAAATATCATCTGGAATATTCCTCTACCTAAGGGAGGCTTTGCTGACTCTTTCAACAAGCTCTCCCATCTGGGCACTTCTCACTTTAGGAACCTCTATAAGAGTCCTCCTGATGTAAATTTGGCTGATATCATAAATGTGGCCAGTCATTTTCCTAGATTTGTCAATGAGGAAGATGCAGAAGAGCTCTTTGCACCGAAAACCTCTGGGGAACTTGAAGGCACACTAAAATGGTTCAAAAAGGATAGGAGTCCAGGCCCAGATGGCTGGACCAATGAGTTCTATCTAGCCTTCTATGAGATCTTGGGGCAGGACCTACTGAAAGTGGTGGAGGAGAGAAGATCTATAGGATCTCTATATCATGCCATCAATTCAACTTTCATTGCTCTCATCCCAAAGTTTGATTCTCCATCCTCTTTTGATGATTACAAACCTATATCTTTGTGTAACTATCTCTATAAGATCATATCTAAGATAACTGCCAACAGACTCAGGCCTATTCTCTCGCGGCATATTGCTCCTCAATAATTTGCCTTCCTTGAATCCAGACAGATTCATGAAGCCATTAGATCGGCACAAGAAGCCATCCACTCAATCTGGACTAGACATCTAAAAAGTATCATTCTCAAGATTGACCTTTCAAAAGCTTTCGATCAGGTCAGTTGGCTCTATATCAAGATGCTTCTCATCCATCTGGGTTTTCCTCATAATTTCATTACTTGGATTATGGCCTGCATTACCACTCCCACTTTCAGTGTTCTCATAAATGGCTCGGCTTCTCATTTTTTCCATTCTGAAAGGGGGCTTAGGCAAGGTTGCCCTTTATCCCCACTCCTCTTTCTTATTGTCATGGAAGGTCTCAATCTTTTAATTTTATCGGCCAAGAGGGAAGGAGACCTTAGTGGCCTCAAGATCTCAAATGATTTCTTTCTTACTTATCTACTATTTGTGGATGACGTGCTTATCCTACTTGGTGGCAGCATTTGAGACTCCTGTTCTTTCTCCAAGATTCTTCTCCTTTTCTCGTCAGCCTCTGAGATGCTTGTCAACCAATCCAAATCTACTATCACTTTTGCTCGTACTTCAATCCATGAATCCCATTTTGCTCATCAGGTTTTTCCTTACAGTATCCACCCATTGGACAGAGGCCTCAAATACCTCGGTTTTTGGTTAAAACCCACCTGTCAGAGGATAGCAGATTGGGTCTGGCTTGTTTCAAAATTGGAGAAAAGACTGTCCATCTGGAGTCACAGATAATTATCCAGGGCAGGCAGGCTCGTTCTTATCAAATCGGTCCTGGAAGCTACCCCAGTTTTCTGGATGGTTCTTGCATGGATCCCTAAGAATATGCTATCTCGTATGCAGCAACTGTGCAACAGATATCTTTGGAACGGGAATCAAGACAAAAAAATCTTTGCCTGGATTAGCTGACAAAATATTGCATTGTCAAAGAAATGGGGAGGCTAGGGATTAAAATATCTCCCCCTATTTGCGCAAGCCCTTGCTGCAAAAATGGGCTGGACTTTGTTAACTGGTGAGAATTTATGGACTCATATCTCCTATCATAAATACATCTGGCCACAACACATGATGGATTGGGTTCGACTGCCTAGTTGGCTAACGACAGGCATTTCATCCATGTGGAAGGCTTTGCTTCACTCCCTACCCCATATAAGAGACAATCTGGTGTGGAGGATAAACGATGGCTCCCTGGCTCGGATTGGACTGGATCCATGGATTGGAGGTGGAGGAAAGCACATACTCTCCCAAGACCTCATCATGTATCTCCACTCCCAAGAGATCAGGGTATTTTCCCATATTGCAGATCAACAAAATACAGGTATTTTTTCGCAAGCATGGAAATCGGCTCCCCAACTTGATCTACCCCCTAGATGGCACCAGGAATGGCATGATTATATATCAGCGCTATCTAAATCTCACATCAGGATAAAAGAGGGATCTGATGAATTAGTATGGTGTCTAGCTGAGAATGGCATATACTCCCCAAAATCAAGATACATTTCATTGAATCTTCTCAAGAGACCAGAACATATTTTGAGCTGGTGGAGAAACATATGGAGACTCACTGCTCTGCTGCGAATCAGATTATTCTTCTGGTGCATTCTGAGAGATAAAGTGCCCACGGGGAACACCTAACTCACAGATCTTTTCACGGGCCTACCTGGTGCATTATGTGCAAATGTGCATCGGAATCAACAGATCACCTTTTTTTGCATTGCAGTGCCCTACACTCTCTTTGGAAAGTCTTATCCTCCTCTATCTGATTTACTGGGCAATGGGATGGAAATGATCTGGACAACGCTTGGGACGACTGGTCCAGTAGACACAAGGGATCCAATCTTCAGAGCCTCCCCTTGCTTGTCAGTTGGTATATCTGGCTAGCTCGAAACCGTCTCATCTTCGACAACAGACCAGCGCATTGGCCTCACATAGAGGCTGGTACAATCTTTGTATTTAAGGAATTGCTAGACCCTCCATCACCTAGAGAGCGTCGACCACATCCCCCTCCTAGTATAGACAAAAGTACTCCCTGGGCTTTCTTTGATGGTGCTGCTAACCAACAGGGCTGTGGTGGTGGCTTCATTTTGTATATCAATGAACATCACTTCTATAAAGCCAAGATGGGATTAGGAGCTGGAACCAATAATTTTGCTGAACTCATTACCCTCCACCACTTATTGCATTTCTCCTTGGGACACCAATGCAACAATCTAAATATATTTGGGGACTCAAAGATTATAATAAATTGGTTCAATGGCATTTCTGCATGTCACATACACACACAAAGCAACATTTTAAACAAAGTAAATATTTTCAAGGTAGAATTTAACAATATCTCTTGCACTCATATCTACAAGGAGTATAACGACAGTGCTGACCAACTATCCAAGGAGGTCGCGTTATTACCCAGAGGCGAATGGGTGATAAAAGAGCAGAGAGGGACAAACGAATTCCAATATTATCATTGGCCATATATAGATCAACACTATCAGGAGGACCATGGTCCTTGATCAATATCTGTGATTTTGTTAATACTATTAAAACTCAAAATTTTGATAATTCTGAAAATTTTTGCAAGGGCCCTACGTGGCTTATGTACAGGCCTAAATAAGCATATTACAGTGATTTCACAGCTGATATTATTGTAGATCGCCCTGCGTGGTGTATCTGAACAGCTCATAGTATGTTTTTTGTATGTAGTCCATGGTGACTTAGTTACAGCATATGCAACAACATCTACAATATGTAATTTTTCTATATTAATTAAAAATTACAGATTTTTCTAGAGAAAAAAATAATATAATAACAATCATAATATATTATAATAATCATAATAAAATAATAGAATAGTAATATTATTTTAACAGTGTAAGAATATATTATTATTAATAATAATTTATTATTATTAATATTTAGTATTAATAATAATATAATATAATAATATAATATTATTATTATAATATATATATTATATAAATAAAAATAATTAAATATTATTTTTAACAATATAATGTATTAAAGTATGAGTAAATTAATTATTAGTAATATACTAAATATTATGAATTTAAATATATTATAATTTAAATTATATTCATAAATAAATAATAAAAAATAGTTGTTATACTTATATAGTTATTAATAATCATAAATAGTTGGTGTTTAAAAAAATACTCATAATACTTATTAATGTAATTGATATAACCATATCCGCTTATATCAATCACATTGGAAAATATAATTATACATATATTTCATATATGCCTATCCACTTATATCAACCATATTAGTAAATATAGTTGAGCTAATTATATATTCTTCACCATCAATTAAAAAAAACCATCGAATCTTATGCCCAATATTTAAATATAATGTAAGGCTCTAGCACATGCAATATTTATCTCTATATATCTCACAGGTAGCGCGGAATTGTTTTATATATATCATATTTAAATATTTTATCTTCCTACAGTACATCTTATTAGTCGCTGCCCCCTTCGGCATTGGGATTATTATAATCGTTTTTCTTCCTTTTACATTAGTTTGCACAAACTAACATAATATGATCTTATGTTATCGACATCTTATTAGTCATGCCCCCTCGGCCTTCGGGCGTTGGGATTACAATAGGTGGGGACTATTGTAATTGTTTTTCTTCCTTTTTACATTAATTTGCACAAACTAAAATAAACTAATCTTATATTTGTCCCTGCACCCTTTGGCTTTGGTATTACAATATGACCCAACATATTGTAATCGTTTTTCTTCCTTTTACATTGATTTGCACATACTAAAATAAACAAATCCTATGTTATCCATTTATATTTTATGAAATACATTTTCTTCGGTCTATAAAGTTATTTTTATGTATAAATACAAACTTTTGCACATGATTTATTATATTCAAATATATACTCTCACCAATAGCGCAACATTGTATTATATATCATATTTTTACGTCAATCGGTGTCACTCTTATGGGACTTGGCTATTTTAATTTTCTTCTTCAATTAATTTTTTGATTGGATGGTCTCAATTGAAAGATGCTGGTATATTCTCATAGTCGTCACTAAATTAATGAATGAAATTCGCAACAATAACTTTCTTGCCTATCTAAATCATGTGATTAAACCGTGTTTAAATTAAAAATTTACAAACCTTCATTAAAAATTTACCATACCATTTGTTAATTGCCACCTATTATGATTAAGACCAAGCTGAAAGATTAAAAATGGTTGTGAAACATACGAATCGCCATTACCATCCCTTTCAATTACCTTAGGAACACCAACAGTTTCAATTCTGCCTAGACATCACTCACCATTTCAATTCTCCTATACGAAACGTGGCCAGAGGGATGTAAGACATTGATTTAGTGTGGCAATCACTAACAGTTTCAATTTCATATAGCCATCACTTACCGTTTCAGCTGGCCTCCTCCATGCAGATAACCACACATTAGATAGAGAAACACATTAGATGAGGCTTTGCTCTAGGGATGTAACATAGTGTATGTCCCGAAAATGTAAGATAGTGTATGTCGGGAACTATGCATGTAATGCAAATTGATACAATTGCAAAGATTTGACGGATGAATGCATGATCCCCTCAAAGACATGAGAAGAATTCTTGTTAAGGGGATATGCGAGGAAGGCTAGCCATTATGGATGAACTGTGTAACCCAAAGCGGAGTCTGGCGCCCGCTTTTATATTAATTGTAACCGGTTTTTTGCTCCTCGATTCCTATCGTGTCAATCTGGTATCATTTATTTCGCAAAGAATCATGGATTTCCTTCACCTGGTCCCTCTGTATCAATACATGAATCCCAGTCCCCAGCACCCTCAACCTCGATCGAATCAATTGGCGGAATTCCTTATAACAGCAGCTCTGCCATAAGGTGATTGAACCTAATATCGGTGAATCTTTTTCTATTTTCTCGTTGATAATAGTCAATAGTATTCTAAGAAATATTTTAGATGGGTCAGCTAATTTTAGTAATATTTTACGATACTTTTAGAATAATTTTTAGTTAATTTAATGGATTTTAAGAAATGGGAATAGAATTAAATTGATTTTTTTTTGTGGATGGATGCATGGTAAGCAATGCAGAAGGGGAGGCATAATGTTTCGAAGGTGGAAATCAACCTGAGACACACTCGAGCAGCCATAAGGAAAGCAATTTTAGAAAGGGAACAGAAACCAGAGCCGAGAGATTTCTCTATTTCAACCGGTGACATCTACCGAAATGCTCGTGCCTTTCAACAGTAAAAATTTATTTCAAAATATATATACACATGTTGGTTCATTATATCTTAAATACATGGATTTCGGTCACTGTTAGTAGAGCTTATTTGATTTGAATTTTTCTGTGTTTTTGTCATCAGGAATTACAGGGAACTGGAGAAGCATTTCAAGATCTTCGTATACCGAGAGGGGGAACCACCTTTGGTACACGACGGACCGTGTGTAGCTATCTATATGACGGAAGGCAGATTCATTCACGAGCTTGAATTGGGGAATCAGTTCGTGATGTCAAATCTGGAGGATGCCCATCTTTATTTTCTTCTCTACAATGTAACCCTCATGGTCAGTTACCTTTACAAGAATTCTAATGCCACGCCCTTGAAATGGTTCGTGGGAGATTACACTAACATTGTTGCCCAAAAATACCCGTTTGTAATGGTTCGTGGGAGCATCACCAGTTTAAATATAGTTTTATTGGTAAGTCTAATAATTCAATGTCAATGGTTATTGTTGACATTGTTGTGCATTAGGGCAACTTCTAGTCCTGTTTAGTCATGATATTATCTGGCAACAAGGTTACTGTTGAATTTGTCATGGACTAGAACTATGAGCTAGAGACATATGTTTGTTACGGGATGTTGTTGGTAAAGTAGTTGTTCTAAAAATTCTGATTGTATTAAATATTTTTGTCTTGTTTTTGGCATATGTAGGGGCCTTATGCATCTGAAGGAAATCCATTCTTGTAATAAAAAAACTTTTTTTTATATAATTAGTGTTGGTTTGTAAATTTGCAATGATAAATAAATTGGTTTTGTCTCAAAACATATTGATTTTAATTCATAAATTTCTTTTATAAATTGTTTAAATGTTTTTTTTTATGAATTAAGATTTTAGACACTTGAGTTTCCATTCATCGATTTATCCAGATATCATAGAAGTATTGAATGTTTTTTTTTTCTCTGCAATGACTAAATTCTATTAACTGTAAATCAAAATAGTTTTACATGGAGTTGAGGCTACAGGGGTCAGAGCCCGAGAGCCATCAACGTTGCAGAACTACCCCATTACAAAACGAATCTGGGGATAACAGTTACAAAGTGCTAACAAACTGACATTAGACCCAGACATAGACTGATAGAAAGAGAGAAATACATCGGAAACAGATAAGCAGAGTTTTTGTGCAGACATCCGATAAGAGGACGCATCCTTCCTCAGAGGGAAGCCAAAACCTAAGACTGACAAAGTCGTGCCGGACCGAGACCAAAAAGCCTGGAGGTAGCCATCTGAGCAAAAACTAGGAACCAATAGGAGAAGTGCGATCATAGATGTCAATCGGCTTCCGCGTCCTCCCCATGAGTCTTCTCAACATCCCAACACACGCTGTAATTCCAAGATTCGCATTGCCATTTGTTGTGTGTGGAGCATGATTGTTCAGAGGTCTTTGTTTCAGCCGGATGTATACCCCAGGAAGTTTTGTACACCCCTCCACGCGGGGGGGACTTCTCCCCCCCGCGGGGGTCCGGGGGCCAGCGGTCCCCCAGCGGGGGCTCGGGGGCAGCACCCCCGAAGCTAAAAACAGATG
>APFE030721062.1:44126-54239 GCA_000404065.3 Pinus taeda | reverse complement strand
TTAAATAATATTGGTTTTACCACTATGTTTTAATATAATTATTTTTGTAATTAAAAAATGTATTTGCATAATTAGTGTTGGATTATAAATTTACATTAATTAATCATGTGGTTAACATGGTTTTAAAACCAATATTAATAGTTTTACCTTTTACCAATATTAATATGGTTTTGATTTCTTTGGAATGAAAAGAAAAGATTTACTATATTCATTTAACCAATATTAACATAGTTTTGATTTCTGACAAATGAACAAAAAGTTATGATAGTAGTTTTACTTTTGAAGATATAATATTGTTTAACTTTTAATAGTGGTTTTAAGTTATAATATATAACTTAGGTACGTTTCATTTGAAAATTCATTATAGGTTATAATATATAATATAAATTTGCCTTTTAAGCTATTTGAATTTGAATATTAATATTAATAAAAAATTAAGCTTGGTAGGACTACATCTTCATCATGTCTCATATATCACCTCAATTCGAGCACGAAATTGAACAAATGACTTCACATCAAGGAGTGCCTTCATAAGACCATCTTATTACCATCTATCCAAAAACTATGGACAAAATTAATATTAATATTAATATTAATATTGATTAATATGAATACCAACCATGGTCCAATGTTGCATTGTGACAAAGATTATCTCTATATGAAAATCAACCATGGTCCTACGTCGCATTGTGAAAAATATTGTCTCAATATGAAAATCAATCATGGCCAACCATGGTCAATAACCATGTTCACATTGTGACAAAGATTGTTTCTTTGTCCAACGTCACATTGTGATAAAGATTGTCTCAATATGATAATCAACCATGGTTAATCATCGTCAACCATGGCCATTCATGGTCAAACATGATCTAACATCACATTATAAGAATTATTGTCTCAAAATAAAAATCAACCATATCAACCATCTTCAATCATGGTCTACCACGGTCAAATCCTACATTGTGACAAATATTTTCTCAAATAAAAATCAATCATGGTTAATCGTGGTCAACCATGGTTAATATGAAAATCAACCATGGTCCAATGTCCCATTGTCACAAAGATGTCTCAATGTGAAAACCAACCATTCTTAATCATGGTCAACCATGGTTAATAATCATGGTCACATTGTGACGAAGATGGTCTCTTGGTCCATTGTCACATTATGAAAACCATGGTCATCCATGGTCAAACATGGTACAACGCCACATTGGGACGAAGATTGTCTCAATATGAATATAAACCATGGCCATCCATGGTCCAACATCACATTGAGACAAATATTTTCTAAATATGAAAATCAAGCATGTTCAATCATTGTCCAACATCACATTGACAAAGATTGTGTCAATACGAAAATCAACCATTGTCAACGATAGTCAACCGTGTTTATTTTAGGGTTTTTAATAGTTATCTTAGGGTTTATATACCTTGGTTTTATAATATTAAACCCTTGGGTTTAATATTATTCCCTTGGGTTATAATCCCTTGGGTTTTTAGTATTAATCCATTGTATTTATTAGTCCCTTAGGTTTATAATATTAATCCTTTCGATTTATTAATCTAAGGGTCCATATTCCTATGGTATATTATTATTAATAGGGTTTATAATATTAATTCTAAGGTTCAATATAAATCCCTTGGGTTTATAGTCATGGTCAACCATGGTCGACCATGTTTCAATGTTACATTGTAACAAACATTGTCTCAATATGAAATCAACCATGTTAAACCACTGTCAATCATCGTCACCATTGTCATTCATGGTGAAATATGGTCCAATGTCACATTATAACAAAGATTATGTCAATATGAAAATAAACCATGGTCAACCATCTTCAATCATGGTCAACCATGGTCAAATATCGAATTGTGACAAATATTCTCTCAAAATCATGCTCAAACATGGTCAACCATGGTCAATCATGTTCAATGATGGTCCAACGTCACATTGGCACAAATATTGTCTTAATATCAAAATCACCATCATCAACCATCATCAACCATGGTCTAATGTCCCTTGGGTTTATTAATCTAAGGGTCCATATTCCTAACGTATAATATTATTTATAGGGATTATAATATTAATCCTAAGGTTTAATATAGATACCTTAGGTTTATAATCTATTGGTTTTATAATATAAATTCCTTGGGTTTATAATATTAATCCTAAGGCTTATAATATTAATCCTAAGGTTTTATAATATTAATCCCAAGGTTTATAATATTAATCTTAGGGTTTAATATTAATTGTAGGGTCTAATGTTATTCCCTTAATCCCTCAGGTTTTTAATATTAGTCTAGTTCTTTTAGTAATCACTTTGGTTTATAATATTGATCCTAGGGTTTTAATATTAATCATAGGGTTTATATTCCTAGGGTTTAATATTAAACCTATGGTTTATAACATTAATCTTAGGGTTTAATTTTAATTTATTTAATTTATAATCTCCTTCGTTTATAATATTAATCCCTTAGGTTTATTAATATTAGAGTTTATGTTCCTAGGATTTAATATTAATCATAAGGTTTAATGTTATTAATCAGATAGGTCTATTTGTCCAATGTCTCATTGTGACAAATATTGTATCAATATGAAAATAAACAATTTTCAACCATCATCAACCATGGCAATTCATATCCATGGTCCAACATCACAAGATTTGAGAAATATTTTCTCAATATGAAAATCAACCATGGTCAACGATTTTAAACCACATTTAATAATGGTTGTATATGTGGTTTTGTCAATGGTCTACCATGGTCCAACATCAAATTACGACAAATATTGTCTCAATATGAAAATGAGTCATGTTCAACCATGGTCCAACGTCGCATTGTGAGAAAGGATTTAATATTAATCCTTAGGTTTAACATTAATCCATGGTTGATTAATCCCTATTAATCCTAAGGTTTAATGTTATTCCTTTGGGTTAAAAATATTAATCGCTTGGGTTTATTAATGAGATAGGTTTATAATGTTAATCCTAAGTTTCATAATATTTAAATTCCTTGGATTTATAATATTAATTCCTTATGTTTAATATTATTCCTATGTGTTTGTAATCCCATCGGTTTGTTAGTCCCTTGCATTTATGATATCAATCCCTCGGGTTTATTAATCTAAGGTTTCATATTCCTGGGGTATAATATTATTCATAAGGTTTATAATATTAATCCTAGGGTTTAATTTAAATCTCTTGGGCGTATAATACAAATTCCTTGGGTTTATGAATCCCTTGGTTTAGAATATTAATATCTCGGGTTTAATATTAATATCAATCTCTTGGATTTATTTTAAATCTAATATTAATATCTTGAATTTATACTTTGTAATATTATGGCTTATAATATTAGTCTCCTAAGTTTATAATACTAATCTCTTGGGTTTACCGATCCCTTGGGTTTATAAGATCATTCTTATGAGTTTATTAATATAAGGGTTCATATTCCTAGGGTATAATATTATTGATAGAGAGGTTTATAATATTAGTCACTTGGGTTTAATATTATTCCCTTGGGTTTATTATTCATTTGGGTTTATAATATCAATCCCTTGGGTTTATTATTCCCTTTGGTTTATAATATCAACCATTGTAAACCATTGTCAATCATAGCCAAACATGGTCAACCATGGTTGAATGTAGCATTGTGACACGAATTGTCTCACCATCAAAGTAAACCATGTTTATTTTAGTGTTTGTAGTATTTATATTTGGGTTTGCCAATGTTGGGTTTATAATATTAGTCCCATGCTAGAATGTCACACATTGACAAAGATTGTCTCACAATGAAAATAAAACATGTCTATTTTAGTGTTTGTAATATCTATATTTGGGTTCACAAATATTGGGTTTATAATATTAGTTCCTTGGGCTTAATATTGTTCCCTTGGGGTTTTAGTACTACTCCCTTCGGTTTATTATTCATTTGGGTTTATCATATCAAAATTTGGGTTATTTTATTACCTTATTTTTATAATATAAATCATAGCCAAACATGGTGAACCATGTTTGAATGTCGCACTGTGACAAGGATTGTCTCACCATCAAAATAAACTATGTTTATTTTAGTGTTTGTAGTATTGATATTTTCCTTTACTCGATGTGAAGTTTATAATATTAGTCCTATGGGTTTAATATTATTCCCTTGGGTTCATAATCCCTTGGGTTTTAGTATTAACCCCTTGGGTTTATTATTCATTTGGGTTTATAATATCAATCCCTTGGGTTTATTATTCCATTTGGTTGATAATATAAATCATGTTAAACCATTTTCAGTCATAGCCAAACATCATCAACCATGGTTGAATGTCGCATTGTGACAAGAATTGTCTCACCATCAAAATAAACCATGTTTATTTTAGTATTTGTAGTATTTATATTTGGTTTTACCAATGTTGATTTTATAATATCAGTCCCTTGGTTGAATGTTGAATTTTGACAAAGATTAACTCACCATGAAAATAAACCATGTTTATTTTAGTTTTTGTACTATTTATATTTGGGTTTAACAATGTTGGGTTTATAATATTAGTCCCATGGGTTTAATATTTTTCCCGTGGGTTCATAATCCCTTGGGCTTTTCACATCAATCACTTAGTTTTACTATTCCTTGGGGTTTATAATACCAATGCGGGTTTATTATTCCCTTAGGTTTATAATATCGATCATGGTCAACCATTGTCAATCATAGACAACCATGGCCAACCATGGTGGAATGTCACATTGTGACAAGATTCTCTCACCATGAAAATAAACCATGTTTATTTTAGTCTTTCTAATATTTATATTAGGGTTTACCAATGTTGGGTTTATAATATTAGTCCCTTGGGTTTAACATTATTTCCTTTCGTTCATAATCCCTTGGGGTTTTAGTATTAATCCTTTGGGTTTATTATTAACTTGGGTTTATAATATCAATGATGGTCATCTTTATGTTTCTCTTGTGTCTGTAATTGATGAAAAGTGATTTTGGGTTAAGGCCAAAACCCCTTTCATATCAATATTTGATCTTGAGGCCTGTGGGTTATGGCCAACAAACCCTATCAGAAGCGTATTTGAGGCTCTAAGCCTTTAAACCAAGACCATATACTTATTCGGCTTTTTCTTTAAAAACTGAGACCATAACACTTTCTTGCAAAATAAAGCAATACACGGCAAACACAAGAAGCTATGTTCCAAACACTTGGTCGGACTTCAAAATGATTACACCCGCATATATAAATATCGGCGGGTCCGCTCCTCCACTCCTTTATACAAAACTATCCAACCTATGCCTTCTCTGATCGGCTGATCTTCGTCGTCCATTATTCATTTGGATCTGGCGTTCAGCGCTAAATCTCATATTGGCACATCGGTGGTCCTCCGTCTGCCAGCCCTTGACCTCTCTGATTTGCAATAAGTGATTAGATCGCAACTGACGATTCTGACTTTTAATCTGACGGTTGTTGCTTCATCGTATAATCGCAATCACATTTCTTTAAGGATCAATTCTGATATCGCCCAAGGGATTTTTGCCGATGTGATATAAAGGTTCTTCCCCCTGAGACTTGATCTGGAATGTTGATCTCACAGATCCAACAGCTCCTGTGCATTCTCTCATCTATTCTTCCTTAGCTTGATTCGCTTGCTTTTGGTGGACTCTACTTTATAAACATGGTTTTATGCCATACTCCGTTAACACACAAAACACTCATTAATCGATGTATTTACTTATTATTTTATTGCCATTGATCCTACAATGATCGATGATCGATCAACAATCTATAAACGGGATTTAAGTCCTCAATACATATATTTACATAATCACTTGAAAAGTATAATTACATAGATACGTGGAAATCCACAAACACACATGTATTATATTATACACAGAATTGAGTTACACCTAAGGAATTTCAGCCTTAGAATCAAGCTTCTTCTCGACTACATTATGAACACTCTCTCGGCTTATAAATCTTTTACAATCACACTATATCTATCTATCACTATCTCACGATATATATAGAACACGCGGGTTCATCGTTTACAGGAATATTGGATCGGATCCTTGAAAGGATCTGATCAATCCTCTAACAACCCCTAAATCTCTCTATATGCATACATATGTGGCATATTACATTTAATAACGCCTTAAGAGACTTTATCCATTCCACCATTTTCTCTATTTTAAATAGATTTGTCCCCTGTTCAGCTCTGATGGTCCACGTCGTCCTCTTCTCCGCTTTGGATTCCTCTTTAAATTAAGGGGGGTCAGATGCTCTTGCATCAGTAATATCAATTCCTTGTGCTTCTTGATCCCTTAGGTTTTTAATATTTATTCGTTGCGTTCACTAATTCCTTAGGTTTATAATATTAAAGAGTTGGGTTTATTAGTTCATTGGGTTTATAATATTAGTCCTTTTTGTTTAATATTATTCCCTTTGGTTCATAATCCCTTGGGATTTTAGTATTAAACCCTTAGGTAATAGTAAATAAAAGGGACTAATATTATAAACCCAATGTATACAAACCCTACGATAAATATTAAAAATACAAAAACCTAAGAAGAAGAAGAAGAAGAATATGAGTTTATATTATTATACTAATATTAATGTTATTAATATTAATAATATTAAATAATATTATCATGGTCAACCATGGTCCAATGTTGCATTGTGACAAAGATTGTTTCTATATGAAAATCAACCATGGTCCTACATCGCATTGTGACAAATATTGTCTCAATATGAAAATCAATTAGGGCCAACCATGGTTCAATGTTGCATTGAGAGAAAGATTATGTGAATATGAAAATCAACCATGGTCAACGATGGACAACCATGTTTATTTTAGGGTTTATAATATTTATTTAAACATTGCATTGTCACATAGATTATATATAAAAATCAATCATGGTCAATTACGATCAACCATGGTCAATCATGGTCAACCATGGCCAATATGAAAATCAACCATCGTCAATCATGGTCAGCCATGGTCCAACATCACATTGTGAAAGAATTGTCTCAACATGAAAATCAACCATGGTCAACCATTGTTAACCATGGTCAACCATGTTTCAACGTTGCATTTTGACGAAGACTGTCTCAATGTGAAAATCAACCATGGTCAGTCATTGTCAACTATGGTCAACCATGGTCAATAATCATGCTCACATTGTGACGAAAATTGTCTCTTTGTCCAACGTCACATTGTGATGAAGATTGTCTCAATATGATAATCAACCATGGTCAATCATCGTCAACCATGGCCATTCACGGTCAAACATGGTCCAACATCACATTATAGATATTATTGTCTCAATATGAAAATCAACCATGTCAACCATCCTCAATCATGGTCTACCATGGTCAAATGCTGCATTGTGACAAATATTGTCTCAAATGAAATCAATCATGGTCAATCATGGTCAACCATGGTTAATATGAAAATCAACCATGGTCCAACATCCCATTGTCACAAATATGTCTCAATGTGAAATTCAACCATTCTTAATCATGGCCAACCATCGTCAATAATCATGGTCACATTGTGACAAAGATGGTCTCTTGGTCCAATGTCACATTATGAAAACCATAGTCATCCATGGTCAAACATGGTACAACGTCACATTGGGACAAAGATTGTCTCAATATGAAAATCAACCATGATCATCCATGGTCCAACATCACATTGCAACAAATATTTTCTCAATATGAAAATCAATCATGTTCAATCATGGTCCAACATCACATTGACAAAGATTGTGTCAATATGAAAATCAACCATTGTCAACGATAGTCAACCATGTTTATTTTAGGGTTTATAATATTTATCTTAGCGTTTATATACCTTGGGTTTATAATATTAAACCTTGGGGCTTAATATTATTCCCTTGGGTTATAATCCCTTGGGTTTTTAGTATTAATCCATTGTACTTATTAGACCCTCATGTTTATAATATTAATACTTTCGATTTATTAATCTAAGGGTCCATATTCCTATGGTATATTATTATTAATAGGGTTTATAATATTAATTTTAAGGTTCAATATAAATTTCTTGGGTTTATAATCATGGTCGACCATGTTTCAATGTTACATTGTGACAAAAATTATCTCAATATGAAATCAACCATGTTAAACCACTATCAATCATCGTCAACCATGGTCATTCATGGTGAAACATGGTCCAATGTCACATTATAACAAAGATTATGTCAATATGAAAATAAACCATGGTCAGCCATCTTCAATCATGGTCAACCATGGTCAAGTATCGAATTGTGACAAAGATTCTCTCAAAATCATGCTCAATCATGGTCAACCATGGTCAATCATGTTCAATGATGGTCCAACGTCACATTGGCACAAATATTGTCTCAATACCAAAATCACCATCGTCAACCATGGTCTAACGTCCCTTGGGTTTATTAATCTAAGGGTCCATATTCCTAGGGTATAATATTATTTATAGGGTTTATAATATTAATCCTAAGGTTTAATATAGATACCTTAGGTTTATAACCTATTAGTTTTATAATATAAATTCCTTGGGTTTATATTATTAATCCTAACGCTTATAATATTAATGCTAACACTTATAATATTAATCCTAAGGTTTATAATATTAATCCTAAGGTTTTATAATATTAATCCTAAGGTTTATATTCCAAGGGTTTAACATTAATCGTTGGGTCTAATGTTATTCCCTTCAGTTTATAATCCCTCAGGTTTGTAATATTAGTCTAATGCTTTCAGTAATCGCTTTGGTTTATAATATTGATCCTAAGGTTTTAATATTATTCATAGGGTTTGTATTCCTAGGGTTGAATATAAAACCTATGGTTTATAACATTAATCTCATGGTTTAATATTAATCTCTTTAGTTTATAATCCCCTTCATTTATAATATTAATCCCTTAGGTTTATTAATATTAGGGTTTATGTTCCTAGGATTTAATATTAATCATAAGGTTTAATGTTATTCCCTTGGGTTTTTCATATTAATCGCTCGGGTTTATTAATTAGATAAGTCTCTTTGTCCAATGTCACATTGTGACAAAGAATGTACCAATATGAAAATAAACAATTTTCAACCATCATCAACCATGGAAATTCATATCCATGGTCCAACATCACAATATTTGAGAAATATTGTCTCCATATGAAAATCAACCATGGTCAACCATTTTAAACCACATTTAACAATGGTTGTATATGTGGTTTTATTAATGGTCTACCATGGTCCAACATCACATTATGACAAATATTGTCTCAATATGAAAATCAATCATGTTCAACCATGGTCCAACGTCACATTGTGAGAAAGGATTTAATATTAATCCTTAGGTTTAACATTAATCCATGGTTGATTAATCCCTATTAATCCTAAGGTTTAATGTTATTCCCTTGGGTTTAAAATCCCTTGGGTTTTTAATATTAATCGCTTGGGTTTATTAATGAGATAGGTTTATATTGTTAATCCTAAGTTTTATAACTTGAAATTCCTTGGGTTTATAATATTAATTTCTTTTGTTTAATATTATTCCTACGCATTCGTAATCCCATGGGTTTATTAGTCCCTTGCATTTATGATATCAATCCCTTGGGTTTATTACTCTAAGGTTTCATATTCTTAGGGTATAATATTATTCATAAGGTTTATAATATTAATCCTAGGGTTTAATTCAAATCTCTTAGGCATATAATACAAATTCCTTGGGTTTATGAATCCCTTGGTTTAGAATATTAATATCTTGAGTTTAAAATTAATATCAATCTCTTGGATTTATTTTAAGTTCAATATTAATATATTGGATTTATAATTTGTAATATTATGGCTTATAATATTAATCACCTAAGTTTATAATACTAATCTCTTGGCTTTACCGATCCCTTGGGTTTATAATATCATTCTTATGGGTCTATTAATATAAGGGTTCATATTCCTAGGGTATAATATTATTGATAGAGATTATAATATTAATCCTAAGGCTTAATATAGATCCCTTAGGTTTATTATTCCCTTAGGTTTATAATATCGATCATGATAAACCATTGTCAATCATAGCCAACCATGGTCAACCATGCTTGAATGTCACATTGTCACAAGGATTGTCTCACCATGA
>APFE030721062.1:0-28032 GCA_000404065.3 Pinus taeda | reverse complement strand
GTTAATGGGAGAGAATAGAAATATTTACCATTTTATTTCCTCATCCCAATATAAGGGTAAGTATTGATATTATTATTAATGATTTTTATGGTAAATATATATTAAAATAAATAAATATATTAATAAAATAGTAATTAAATTAGGTCCTTGATTTAGAAATAATATATGATATTTACCATTCTAAATATTTAAATAAATAATGAATTTTATTAATATTATCTAAGGATAATGAAAATAAATATATTAATATTAGTAATAATCATATTTATATAATAATGAATAAATGGATATATATAATAATTAAATAAATTTAGGTCCCTCCCCCTGGGGCCTAGTCAAACCTAGTTGTTAGAGGTCCGGTTAACCGTTACCCTGTCAATTTAGCTGTTGGAATGGCCTGCTGTCCCTATTTATTGCATTGCTCAAATTGGATCTTCAACTTGTCTTGATGATGAACCACACTAGTTGGTTCGAAACACGTCGACAAATGATTTTTTATGTGATTTTGCCGAAATTTCTCTCTAAACAAGGTTCCTATCTGTATGGATCTTTTCCAAGGATAATTGTTCTTCCTCCAACACATGCCGGATCCAATGGTACCTTAAGTCAATGTGCTTGGTTTTCGAATGAAATGTTGGGTTTTTCGCCAAGTGAATGGCACTCTAACTATCACAATATAACACATACTTGTCCTGCTTTATTCCTATCTCTCTTAGGAATCGCTGCATCCACAACATCTCTTTACAATCTTCTGTTGCAGATATGTACTCTGCTTCTGTTGTAGAGAGGGCTACTATTCTTTGTAGCCTTGACACCCAAGATACTGTTGCACCCGCAAATGTATACAAATAACCTGTAGTGGACTTTCTGGTATCCATATCTCTAGCCATATCCACATTTGTAAATCTTTCAAGTACAGTCTCATCATGACCAAAACATAAACAATAATGACTGGTACCCTTGAGATACCTTAAAATCCATTTTACTGCTTGCCAATGTTGTTTGCCTAGATTAGCAAGGAACCTACTCACTACTCCCATTGAATATGCAATGTCTGGTCATGTGCATACCATGGCATACATCAAACTACCAACTGCTGAAGCATAAGGAATCTTGCTCATCTCTTCTTTCTCCTTGTCATCACTAGGACATAATTCAGTACTCAGCTTGAAGTGGGATGCAAGGGGTGTACCAACTGGCTTGGCATCCTTCATATTAAACCTATCAAGCACCTTCTTGATATATTTTTCTTGTGACAGCCACAACCTTTTGTTTTTCTTGTCACAAATAATCCACATGCCCAATATCTATTGTGCTAGTCCCAAATTCTTCATTGCAAATTTTCTGCCCAAATCTTTCTTCAACCTATTGATCTTTTTCTTATCATGCCCAACAATCAACATGTCATCCACATATAACAATAATATGATATACTTTCCTTGATCATACCTCTTGATATAGACACAATGGTCAAGATGAATGAATCAAATTTCTTGTACCATTGTCGAGGTGCCTGTTTCAACCCATAGAGACTCTTCTTCAACCTACAAACAAGGCCTTCTTTGCCTTTTTCTATGAAGCCTTTTGGCTGCTCCATATAAATTTCTTCTTCCAATTCACCATGAAGGAATGTAGTTTTTACATCTAACTGTTCACATTCTAGGTCTAAAGCAGCAACTAGACCAAGAATGACTCTAATGGATGACATTTTAACAATAGGTGAGAAAATGTCAGTGAAGTCAATACCTTATTTTTGGGAAAAGATTTTCACCACTAGTCTTGCTTTATACCTCTCCTTCTTTTCATCACCTTCATGCTTAATCCTGTAAACCAATTTGTTTTGTAGAGCCTTTCTACCTTTTGGAAGATTTACCAACTCCTAAGTTTTATTTTCCAGCAAAGAGTTCATTTCTTCTTCTATTGCTTTCTTCCATTCTTTATTGTGCTCAACTTTACAAGCTTCTTGAAAACAATTAGGTTCACCTTCATTAGTCAGCAAAATATAGTTTGAAGGAGGATACCTTTGTGAAGGCTTATGAGGCCTAGAAGATCTGCAAACCAACTGTGGTGGTGCATTATCAAGTTGAATCTCCTATAAAGGTTCTTGCAAGATTCCTTCTTCTTGTTGTTCATCATTTTCCACTTGTTGTTTTTGATGCTCCTGAATTTGCTGTTCATTTTCTGGCATTGGTGGGATGCTTTCCTACTGCTCTTCAAACCTATCAATAACCTTCTTGACCTCAAACTCACCTACATCCCTCTTGAACATTTTTGACTCATTAAATATAACATCTATGCTTCTAATAATTTTATGTTTGACTAGATCCCATAGACGATAACCAAAATCTTCATCCGCATATCCCAAAAAAATGCATTTCATAGATTTATCATCTAGCTTAGTTCTATTTTCTCTAGGAATATGTACGAATGCTTCACATCTAAATATTTTCAAGTGAGAATAATTCAAATTCTTACCAGTCCAAACTTCTTCAGGGATACTACCATCTAAGGTTGTAGTTGGAGATCTATTTATGAGGTAGTAAGCAGTCCTGATTGTTTCAGCCCAAAAATTCTTCTCCAAACTGGAATTGGACAACATACTTCACACATTTTCCATAATGGTGCGATTCATCCTTTCTGCGACACCATTCTGTTGAGGAGTACCAAGCACAGTCTTCTCATGCTTTATGCCAAACCTGTTACAATATTCCTTAAATGGATTTGAGCAATATTCTCCACCATTATCTGTTCTTAAACACTTCAGTAATTTGTTAGTCTCTCTTTCAACAGCAACATGGAATTTTTGAAATTTCCAAACACTTCACTTTTATTTTTCATAGGATATGCCCAAACCTTCCAAGATGCATCATCTATAAATGTTACAAAATATGATGCTCCTCCTAATGATTTGATGTTAATAGGCCCAAACACATCTGAGTGTACCAATTCTAACACATTTTTCTTTCTGTCATGGCCACCTTTAAGGAATGAAACCCTTCTTTCTCTACCATATATACAATGTTCACAAAGATCAAGATTGTAGGATTTCAAACCTAGCAATAAATTTTTATCAACAATGATTTTTAAGCTCTTCTCACTCATGTGACCCAAACGCTTATGCCACAGATTTGTTGAATTTCCTTCTTTCTTGACAGAATCCAAATCTGATTTTCCTATCAGTGTCTTCAATGTGTATAATGTTCCTGTCTTAGGTCCTTTGGCCATGACCAATGCACCTTTGCTAATTTTCCAGCTTCCTTTTCCAAATCTTGTCGAATAGCCTTCATCATCTAGTTGTCCCATAGAAATTAAACTCATGCGCATTTCTGGTACATGCCTGACCTGTTTCAACAATATATCTTGTCCATCTTTCATCTTGATCTGGACATCTCCCACTCCAATAATACTGCAAAAATGATTATTCCCCAAATGTACTCTACCATAATCACCAGGATTATATGAAACAAAACTATCTTTGCATGGGGTTACATGGTGAGATGCTCCAAAGTCAAGGATCCAATCAAAGCCACTGCTAGATGTATATACACATGCATCCTCTACTGAAACAGTGAACAACACATCACCATCTATGGCTACAGTAGTAATCTCACCTTCATTTTGATATTATAAAGCTTTTCATCAAGAACACTTTGCTTGATGCCATGTTCTTCTCATATAGATCATGGAGCTTCTTCCATAATCTTTCTGTCGTCTTTTCTCCAGACACATTGAAATAAACATTCTTTGCCAAATATTGGCAGATTGTTGCAATCGCCTTTCTATCTAGCTTATTCCACTCTTCATTTCTCATCGGTGAGGGTTTTTTGTTGTGCATACTGATCCTTTAAAATCAGTATATCCTCCATCTGTGATTTCCATAGGGAAAAATTAACCTCGCTCAACTTCTCCATATCTGTAACTGTTGTCTCCATTTTCAATCAAATTCACGCCCCAAAACACAAAAACTCCACTTAAAAATAAAACTTTAATTATTACTTTTTAAAGTTTAGTAATAATGAACTTCCTCCTTTTAAAATACCCTTTTCAAAATTCCTGCTCCTTTTTAAAATATACTTTTCAAAATTCCAACATATAATTATATATTTTCATAATAAATATAAAGACATATATAATGTTTTAACATTTTCACATTTCACACATACATTTGTTGGTTTGAGAAAAAACTTGACGTATACATGCCAGCTTGATGTAAAAAAAAACTTACGAACACCATGTTTCAACTCCAAACTCCACAAATCTCCACGTTTCAAACTCCAACAACGCATTTCAACATAGATCCACGACCTTATTTTTCTTGCAGCAACTATCTTTTAGTTCCAGCGTTCCTCAGCTATTTCTTGGACAGATCCTTCAACAGCTCCAAGGGTAACAACCAACGTTTTAACGAATGCTGCCAGAGTAAGGCGATGGCACTAAGTGGCTTGCATAGTGGATATTCGACCCTAGCTCTGATACTAGTTGTTAAACCAGAGCATACATAACACACAACGGATTTATACTCAGAGACTTAGACAGCAATAGCAGAGAATAATTCACAGAGACAAACAAATGGAGAAACAACAAGATTACTCAGTCAAAAATAGCGGAATAGATAAAACTATCATTGGAGAACAGAAATCACTTTGCATTACATAACAGGCTTGGTCCTTGGCTTGCTTTCCTTGGCCAGAGAAATTACAAATTTATAGAGGCAGAAGAAGGATCTAGAATCTTATATGTTATTCAGATGGAGATCTAGAATGATCTAGAAATGAATGGCAGTGTAGAAACATCTAGAATCCTAGAGATCTAGAAGGATCTAGAATCCTGTGTGAATTTGGCTTCACCCTTAACACCTAGGGGTTGAGACCCACCTCTAAGCACAACTTTCTTTGTGTGTCTCTAATGGGTCCTTCTAGAGCATGTTTGCGGATGTTACTCTACAATTGCAGGCAATGTGTCCTGGATTTTCATCATAGAAACATTTACCACTTACCCATTTTATCTAGAACTTGTTTTCCAAATTTCAAATGCATTGTTTATTGTTACCAGATTGTGCTCGATAGTCACTTGAATCTACTTTAGTACTATTCACCCCTCTTCTTGAAAGCAGGCTAGTATTATTGATTTTAATTCTTGGAATGGTCACTTTTAAGTGTAATATTTTATTATAGTAGTTGCATGCAATTTCTTTTCGTTTAGCTATGGTGTTGTCTTCATTAATATGGACGAATATTTCTGCAAAGTTTCTTTGTAGTCTTTAGAGTGTTCGTATGGTTCACTACATTCCAACATATCTTTAGATTGAAAATTTGTTCCTTTAACAACGTTTTAGTGTTTTGAACTGTGTAGCCAAATAGTTATGTCAACATTTCCCATATCTCCTTAGATGTCTTCAGAACATCCACATGGTGGGTTTTCATATCTAACAAACCTAGCGAGAGCAATGGCCCTACTATATTATCTTTCCATTGATCCATTTGTTAGGTTTCCTAGGTTTTGCCTCTATGCTATCAACAATCCACACGCCTTTCTTGATCAAGTGTAGTTGCATATTTGCTTTCTAGGTGTGAGAATTATTACTTGTCTCATGTGAACTTTCTACTTGGAGGAAGAAAAACAATTATAATTCCCAAAAATCAGGAATGAGGCCACATGAGATTGTTCTCTGAAAGATGACGAACTCTAGAGATTAGTTTTTCATGATAACCATTGTTAATGAGTTTGGAATTTTTAATATAATCCTTTCTCCAATCAAGGCTTGAAATGTTTTGTGTCAACCTTATGCAGTGGTTTTTGCTATCCATATTTGGAAATTACTAAATTTTAGGAAACAATGTATCACTTGGACCCTATGGGTAGGCCTGGTAAAATATCTAGTTATTATTACTTGATGTAGTTAGTTGATGTGAGAGAGCAACTAAAGCCCTTGCAAAAGCGAGATAAACGAAGAAAATAAATTTGTTTTCTATATGAGTTAATAAAATTATAAAAGGCATCAATTTGATTCCATTTTGTGCTGTGAAGACATGTTCTATATATATTAAATTGTAAATTACTAAATCTTAAATCTTTTGGTTTGCTCAAAGTTGTTTTTTATGTTTACATTTATTTGGTTCATATATATATATAATATATATATATATATATATATATATATATATATATATATATATATATATATATATATATATATATATTTCTCATTTTTTGGATAATTAAACAAATTTATGGCAAAGCAAAACTATTTAACTCTATTTGATAATGGCAGAATCATAATTGTTGGTTTAATTTGTTGAAGAACTCTTTTGTTGAATATGTTTAGTTTATCATAATTTGTAAATTATGAATGGAACCAAAACTATTTTCTTATTTCATTTTTGCATCATTTTGAGTGTTACTTTAAATAATTGTAAATCCTTTTTGGTCGTGTATTCAAGTTTCTTTAACAATTGTGTGTAGCCATTGAATTTTGTATTCAAGTTTCTTTAATAATTGTGTGTAGCTATTAAAATTTGTCTGTTGCCTTGGAAAATTTAAGATGTAAATTGGGTAGGGAAATTGGTTGAATTCAAATAAAAATGATTGTCAATGTTATGGGAACCACCTTAAAAATAACCCCTAAAAAGTTGTTAATTTCAGGTATTACTAGTTACAACATATATTAGTTACAACCTATATCAATAGACATAAGGGTTGCATGAAGATCTTCTTTGTATTCAAGTTTTAGACATGAATATATATGGTCTTGAACAAGACCCCAAGCAATAAGAAGTTTTCATGCTTTGAAGCATATTAATCTGAATTTTGGCATGGAGCGTTTGCTAATATTTGAACACTCTGAATTCTCTTTATTAGAAGTGTGAATTGAAAGTTGATTCTCAAAAGCGAGAGTTGTGCATATATTTTATTGAGGAAATGCAATAACATAAAATTATGTGGTTTATCATGTCTCTTTGCAGAAAACCTTTGATCAATTAAGTTTAATAGTAGTATATAAGTAATTGTATTATGGTTGAAACTTTGCCCACCCAAAAAGTTTTTTTGCAGATACACATGGACACAAAGCAAGCCATGCTCCACTATTTCTCATTTTCAAATCTCTTTTCAACAAACCTTGATCATTTATGTTTAAAAGTTGTATATACATAATTGTATTCTGGTTGAGTCATACCCAACAAGCATTTGCAAATAAGCATGGCCACAAAACAAGACATCATCAACTATTTCTTCTTTTTGAATATGAAACACTGAACATTGAAAATTGTAGAGATGTTTGCTTTATAACAAGGTTTAGGTTTTATAGTTTTTTTAAAATTTCAAGATTCCCCTGAACTGAAATCAACAGAAATCTAAAATTTACTGAGATATAGTTATCTATTAAGTTTGATATGGCCATATTGACTGTTTTGGTTGGGAATCAAACACAAGCAAGTATCGGACAATCACAGGCACTTATTATAGAGAATATCTATGGTCACTAATAATGTATGATATATCCACTTGGTACTCCTTTGAGCACGTACCTTGGTGGCTTGAAGAGATGAGAATGCATGCAGAGAACAACGTTATGATCATGATTGTTTGCAACAAATCTGATTTAGGGAACTTGAGGGAAGTCCCAACATAGGATGTTAAACAATATGTAGAGGAGGATGTCTTTTTTTTATTGAGACTTCTGCTCTTGATGCCACCAATGTTGAGAATGAATTTCTCACTGTCCTCTGTGAGGCCTACAAGGTGTTGAGTAAAAAGGCCTTCACTACAAGAAATGATTATGGGCGTGGGCTCAGGTCCATTATTTCAGGAAGAAGAATGGGTTTAACTCCATATGATGATAATAAGGCTAATAGGGTAGGATGTTGTTATTCATAGTGATATTAATTTTCATAATTGGGCCTATGGCCATTTAGATTCCAGAGAGAGGTCAGCATTAGAGTTATCTAAGGCATAAAATATCATGACAAATATGTGATACTTATGAGGAATACAAGATCAAGGGTTTTGACAGATCTGTGCTAGACTTAATTGATCCATGGCCTATAATGTTCACTTTCTTGTAAAGGCAAGCCATTTTTTTAATTAATTGTTCTTTCATGGTAAAACTAATGAATACATCATACCAAATCTACTTTTTTTGTTAAATTCAAGTTGAGGATTTAATACAAAAATTGAAAGCGGAAAGAACAAAAGAAATAATTCTTGTAAATGAGCAAGAGTTTGGAGTTGATTTATGCAACTGCAATTGCTCTTTATTTTTTTTAGTAGTATGTACAATTGATTTACTGCATATTTACATCTAGATTTCAAGAACTTGGGCGTATGTTAAGTCTTGTTTATCTTGGTCCTCAACTTGTTTCAGGATTTTCCATTGAGTCGAATGCAATACTTAATGAAGGTCCTCCCATTTAAATGGTACACTTTTAATTTATATCCCTATAAGCCTATTTTCATATATGTGTATCAAGCTAAGTTGTTGCAAGAGCCATAACGAAGAGTGTATGGAGCCAGAGAGCTAGTCTTGAGAAAGAGTTAGGGGAGGGATATTTCCACAAAAACCTAATTATGTGGGTATTCATCCATCTAACCGGTATTCATTCGAACTAAGGGTGATCAAACTACTTAGATTTCCTAACTATGTTTGATCATTGTATTATGTTTTAACAAAGAAAAATGGACTACCATGTTCATTGTCAACCATAATTTGACCATATTTAACCATAGTCAACCATGTTCAAACATGTTTAAGTAAGCTTAACCATGGTCAAACATGGTCATCAAGTTTAGCCATGGTCAGCCTTGCAATGTTGTAGCTTGATATGTCACGCGAGGCCAAAGTTTCCTTCCTTATTTCCCCACTCCTATCGGCGTTCCTATTTCTAGTAGATATTGCTTTCGAAGTGTTTAAAGGAGCCAACAAAGTGAATATTGTTATGGTAATTTTAGTGATTCAAAAGCCTATTTACCAAGTATTGATCAAATTTGAAGTTGTTGTGGTAAAACACAACCCCCCCATTTTTTACTTGTTTACTTCAAATCATGGGGACTCTTTCTATAAATTTTTTGGCTAAACGCCTTTTAGGACTTTTATTACCCTAATATTTTCTTAATTTCTCATTTTCTTTAGATTCTTGTTTTGATTGCTTTGTTAAAATCGATTTTTTATAAGCTTTTCATTGATACTTGTTTTACCTCATTTGATCAATTGATTTGTAAATGACACTCCTTTTGAAGTTTAATCAATTGTGTCGCCTATGTTAAAAAATGCATTTATTATAAATATTAATCTTTAGTTGAATCTTTATTAATTTTTAATTATTCTCTAATAAATTTGCTCAATAGCCCAGCTAAATCATAGAGCACTTATACCCACTTAACTTCATTTTAAAAAGTTTAACCAACTCTTCTTAAATCTAGACCAAAAAAATAATACAAAATATATATATATATATATATAAAAATATATAAATTATAAAATACGATCGCTCGATCACATCATAAGTTCTCAAACAAAACAATTTTAAAAAACACCGATAATTTCATTCTTCCGATCTTCCGATTGCGAAAAGTCAAAAGTATAAAAAACAGTGTCATTCTAATCCTTTGAATTGGATTTTCAATTTGGATTCATTCACGTATGAATCAATATGTTTAGTTTGATTACTTTATTATTAATTTAAATATTTAATACTTAGATATTAAATTTTGAATAAATTAATATCTAAGATATAATTAATTTAAATAAATTTAATTTAATTATTAATTAGATTAATATTAATTATTTTATTAGTTTTATAAATAGTTAATTTGTTTTATAGTTAGATTAAAATTAATTATAGATAATTGAAATCTAATTTAATATTAGAACTTAATTAAAAATTCTAATTTTTTTTAGCCCAGCGAGAGAAGTTCTATAATTATGTCAGATTTGACTCATCAAATTTGTAGGCTCATAGATTGAGTTTTATTTGGCCAAATGAGACCCACGATGGCTCATTGGAAAGATAAAATCATGGAGAACATTTATGGGAAGGTTTCATTAACAGATTTGATCATTTATTGGGCCTAAAATCAGGTATAATATCAAGCTCCGAATTTTTAAACAAAATCAATTTTCTTAGTTTTATTTTCTTCATTTTCATTTGCCAAAAGTCTCTTCTAAGTGCAAATCCATTGGTCAATAATATCCTTGGCCAATTAAATCATCACATGCAAAGATCATATTTTATTTTCAATTAATTATTTAATTGCATTTGATTGAATTTGTTTTAATGCCAAAAATGGCATTTTGATTTTATTATTGCATTTTAATTTATTTTGATTTCTTTTTTGCAAGAAAATAGTAGAAGAGATATGGAGAAAAGGATCTCAATCAATGTGAAAGCTCCAACAATTAAAGATTGGAATTTTGAGCAAATAAAATTTGATTGGGAAAATTTATTCTTCAACAAACTTTCTTCTCAAAAATACCTTTGGAAATATTATAAATAACAGATTCCAGAATGTATTAAGGAGTTGTTCTTCTCTACAGGCTGCTCTCCTCTATAATTTTGGACTTCTAAAAACACTTCTGCAATAGGAATTTAGAGTTGTAGGAGGGAGAAGAGAAAATCTCAGATCTGAGGATTTTTGAGGATTTTCCCTTTGTATCTTGAATTATGTATGATGGGCAGAGTTTGCACCATTGAAGCTCTAGTTTTGAAGGCAAAAGTTCAAGCAATGTGAAGGATTGTTTGAGACCAGGGTAAGAGAAATGGATTCAATAAATTGGTATTTTTAACACTAATGTTTCAAATACTAGTTTCATTTTTATGATAACAAGAATGTGTCATTTTATTCATGTTTGTGTACTTGTGTTGATATGAGTAATTTGTCTCATTGTATCTCTGCATTTATGGATTAAATTTTGTTTTCTGAGTAACTCTTTACTCATAAATATGTCTTATAAAACCGATTTATTAAACAGTGATGTGTTGTGAACTATTTCCATATATTATTATTTAATTATTGGATTTATTGATTTGACAATCAATATCATTTTTGTGAACTACTCCCTCAATCTTATCGGTTTATTATTTCAGTTAAGAGGTCTCAATAGGATGTGTTTCGGTATTCACAAATGCCAGTTAATTGAACTACTTCGTTAGCTTGATATTAATTAAAACCCAGGCATATTTAAATTTCAATCATTTAATTATCTTGCTCTTAGTTGGGTTAGATCTATATCTACCTAATTGAGATAGGATTAGGATTAGTTTCTTTTGCTTGCATTATAGAATAAGTTTGCATTTAGATTAAGTTCTATATTCTTTTAAGTCCTCTTCTCAAAGAAGCAAAATTGTAGTTGTGGCTTGGCTGAACCCAAATCAGCTTCAGGGTCATTCTCTTTCCCAATCTACAAGAATAAATGATCTGATATCCCTGTCTATTAGTAGTTAAATATACATCGTAAACCAATAGCAATAGAGAAAAGGTAACTGGACCTAGTTAAACCAATTGGAACCATTACTCCTAACGGAAAAAGAGCTTCTTTAAGGTCCAGATCGGGTGGTTATCCCCCAATGTTGAGGCATACATTTTTGGCGCTAGAAGGAGGGCCTGAAACTTGTTGTCCATTAGAGTCTTTTCAATTTTAAAATTTTATTTAATCACGATGGCTCCTCTTAAACTTCCAATTTGGAGTTGTATTCATGGACATGCATCTTCCAATACTCCACCCAAAGTAGTTAGACTCTTGTCTCAGGTAAAGTTTAATGGGAAGCGAAATTATTTTGCTTTTAATCATGGTTTCAATTTATTCAAAAAGTTTCAAGTTATGATTTTCAAGGAATTGATGAAGGCATTTTATGCAGAACTTTTACTTTCACATTCGCGGCAAAAGCTAGAAACTAGTGTAGAACTCTTCCAATTGCCTCAATTCACAGCGGGGATCAATTTGTTACAATTTTCATTTGTAAATTTGACAGCTATGATTATGAACAGGTATGTGATGAAATGGAATATCTATGAAGATTTGAAAACAAGTCTGTTAGAGATTTTAACATTCGATTTCATTTGAATTGTTTAAAATTTAAAGTCGAAGGTAAACCTACGGAAGAAGAATCACTAGATTGGTTTGAACATATTTGCTCTCTTCCTCCCATTCCAAATCCATATGAAATTAGTTCAAGCTTTGTTCCATCCCCTTCCACCATAAATGAGAATTCCAATATGGATGTGAAAATAAATTATTATGAAGTGGTCTCACAAAGCTTAGAAAATATTTCATGCAGGAAGATAACAATAGCAATTTTGGAGAAAGAGTTGCCTTGAAATCTGAAAGTTACTCTACAGTGAATTCAGAAAATCAAATCGCAAATCATCAAATATAAGCAGCAATCAAAGTAAATAATAACACGCAAACTGCTGTACAAATTTCTGAATTTTTTCATGATGAGAAAATGCCAAATTCAGAGAACCAAAGCACAATTCTTCAAGAAAAAGCATGAATAGACAAAGGAATGATCTACAATCTGAAATTGACAATGAGCATACTGTATAAGAGTTCTCAAACAGAGACATTTTTAAATGCATTGTTTCAGATTCACATTTTTCCCTTTATCCTGATATTTTTACTTATGGTAATTTTCCTCATCTTGTTGGTAATAATATTTCAGAAAATAAAGAGGTTGATCTAAATGAATTACCAATAAGTTTTTATTAGGATAGAAAAACAATTATTGATCATTCTTTTTCCATTAATGAACATGAAATTTTTATTCCTCCATGTTTTGATATATTAGACAAGATCGAAGGAAATTCCAGAGAATATTGTGAAGTCGTTTATGATAATTACTCTGGCATTGAGGATGTTTATTTCTATCCTCATGAGAAAATTCAAATAACATCTAAGAATGAGGAACGTTTCAATTTAGAAATTATTCCAAGCAATCCTTATTTTAAAGCAGCAAATTATCTTCATGATTTCACCATTCGAGAAAACATTCCAATTTATGATTCATATCATGATCAAGCTCTCATTCCTACTCATAATCATAATTCTCTTTCTAATTCACAAGTTGGAATTGGCAATTATTCAAATTCCATTATTCTAGCCAATCCTTGTGAAAAAAAAATTATTTCAGAATAATCCCAATTGTGTTGTAACATTAGTTGTACCAATAGTGATTTCATTTTATTTTTTCTTTTTTCACTTATTTTGTTTAAATTTATATTTATTTTCTGATTTTATTTTTCAAATTTTTGACACTTTACACTAGCATATTGAGCACTTTACTAGTGAACACTCAATTGATGCATTGCCCTATTAGGAAATCGAAGTTTCATATTGTAACCATTAACATCAAAAGCTATTAATATTTCAATTTCAATCGATGTTCATCTCTTATCAATTATGTCTTTCTTCTCAAAGGCAGTGTCAACAAAAGAGTGGATTTTCACAACCCGACCAACGATCTAATCCAATTAATATTTTTCCATTTTATTTAACAAATTTCCATCCATTTTTTGGCCTATTCGAAAACTATTTGGAAATATTTCCTTCAAGGAAGATTGTTAATAGTTTAGCCTGCAGAGGTTTGGTCTCGTGGCCAGCGGACGATCTGTTAAGTCATCTGTGCTACCGTGCAAGTCACAAGTTCGAGTCTTGTCTTACTTGAGTGTTGTTCTTGCGGGCTGGGTGGTTCCTCCTAGAGGTTATAGTGGTAGCCGGTGGGATTCGACCTTGTGTAATGTGAGTACGATACCATTGCCATTACCGATTCTGCTAGTAAAAAAAAAAAGATTGATAATAGTTTAACATTTGCAAATAACACTAACCATTTTTTTCAGGCCTTTGAATCTAAAAGCTCAACTCCACAATCTAGCCTGTTATCTTCTCTTTTCAAACATTTCCAATCATTAATAGAAATCCATCTAGATTTCTATGATCCAATTGGTATTCAATTAGAAAGGAAATTTCAAGAAAATGAGATTTTAATTAAGTTGTTAACAATTATTGTGAATTCTATTTACAGATTTATTTTTCCTAGTTTAATTAGATTTGCATTTTTATTACTAACATTTGAACTTTATATATATGAAGGAATTAAAATAAGAGAATGGTTATACTGGAAATATGACTATACCTAGTCATTTTCATGTATATGATTAGAATAGCAGTAGAATTAGTTTAGTTTGTTTGTTTTATATAGTTAATTTATTCTTAATAGTTTTACAAATAAAAAATAAAGAAAAGCAATAAACCCTTCTCATACATGTTCAATGAAACATTTTCTCCTTATCGGAAACTTTTTTATTCTTGTTTCCCATTTTTAAATCAATATCTATTGCAACAATACCTCTACTCATGACTATATCTCTTATTATTTTGAATAATGTATTGTCTAAATTCAATTGAGTTTGCACTTTGTACCGATCAACTCAAAGCCACTTTTCTTCATTTCGAGATTTCCTTCTGAGATTTTCTTTTGAAATTTATATAGCAAAGTTTTCGATGATACAAAGCTTCTTGACATCATTATCTCATGAAAAATATAATTGTATGAGCTCAAAAGCTTAATACTAATTTGATTATTATTAATCAATATAAATTTTCACTATAATCACATGAAGATTATGTTATTTTCCTCGAAATTGGTTAAAATGACCTTAAGGGTGTCCATGCTATTATGTGCTCACATTTGAATCTGTAATTATATTCTTTCATAATGAGAGGATTTATTTTATTCTAATCTTTAGTTTATTATCTGACGCTGCAATACACATCATATTTATTTACTAAATGCTTTATTGAACAGTCACTATAACAATGCATATTTTTCTCAAGTTAATTTGGAATGAGCAGAGGTAATAAATTGTTGTTACAATTCAAAAGGGAGCATATTCTCATTTATGTTTCTGGTGAATTCTATGAATTTAAAATTTTCTGAACATGAATAATTGATTTCCTTTAGCTTGATTGCCCATTCTAATTTAGAATAAATAATGAGATGATTTTGTACAAAGTCAGAAATTTGATAAATCAAGGAAGAATTTAAAAATTCATGAGGTAAAATTTACAGACAATTTCCTTTCAGGTACACATAATTTACAAGTTCATTTTCATTTAATTTCCCTTTTCCTTAGTTTATTTTCTATTCTTGTTCTATTTCATTTGCAAGTTTTCATTTGTTTTCAAAACTTGAAGTAAACAACAAACCAATTTCAAATTTGCAAGATGTTCAGGGAAATTTTATTTGTTGTTCATTAGAATTTGAGTGTTCTTTAATTTTGATTTCATTCATTAGAAAACCCAATAGAAATTTAAAATAGTATCGCAAAATTCACATTGGAACATTTCATATCGCCGATACTACAAAGTCCATATATCTTCGATGTTCCTTTTCGATCATTCTTCGATAAAATGACTTTACCAATATTGTGATGTTCACACAATTCTGGACCTGATATGAAATTTAAATCAAGTTCATAAAAATATTGTTTCCATCCAATCGCGATAATGGTAGGGTCATAAGTTTAAAAGTAATGATGTCCCAAAGCCAATATAATATTAAAATTCTCATAATAAATTTATCAAGTCCATTCTTCATCGCATATCGGCATATCAAAAATATTACATCCTGTACTTCAGTTTGTTGATCGCCAATTTCTTTTGACATCCAAAGTCAGTCCCACCTAAGAGCCACATCATCCATCGCATTCTTGTTATCGCAAGAATCATATCGGCATTTCCGACATGACTATTTTCCAATATTCCAATATGTTGATATCGCAATCGCTTCTTCGCATTTTTATTTATGCTCATATCACAATTCTGAATCTGTGATGTGCGATGTGCGATGTGCGATGTATGATGTGTAATGTGCGAAGTACAAAGCACGAATTGACTATTCCCTAATCCTCGATATAACAATTCTTCAATATTGTGATCACTCCATCTCATCACATGTTCTCATATTGCAAATTTGCCATTGCAACAAATATATCGCATTGCAAAATTAAAATGAAACCTTATCTTAATATTTTCTTATGTGATAGAATCCAATGCATGCCTCCATGCCATTAATATTTAATCGATATATGGCATATTAGCAAAGGTGAAATTTTGCAGATTGAACTTTAAGCATGGTGAAGAAACATGCAATGTAAATCATCCAATAAGGTGTTGTGTTGTATGAAATATTTTAAATCAATCTTGGGTAACCACTATAGTACTAGAGAAATTGATAACAAATTTGCATCGTATTTAAATCATTTCGATTTCTCATATGTTTTTGTTTTAAATATATAATTCCACAATTAATATGAAATTCAAGACCTCTCTATCTTCACATTTAAATTTCATTATCTTGGATTTGGTCTTAATTCTAGACAATTTATAAAAATCATGGAGTTTATATGAAACATATAATATTTTGATAACATTCATCACTGCATATTCTCATTCTCATTTCTGATGCATTTGTTTTAATTTTTATTCCCTTAAACACAAAGCATTCTCTTTTTTACATTTTACTACTTGCTTTAGTTTAAATAAAATAAATAATGATTTTGAGTTATAAAATTTTGGTTAGTTTGACTTCTTCATGTTTTTAATGTTAACTAAAAGAAGAAGCCAATTAGTATTGGAGAATGTGATACCTCTCAGGGAAGATCAAACGAAATTATTTAATGGTAAGATTCATATACCCACTTTCATTAATTTCCATTTCGTTACTTTAGTTTCAGTTTTGTTTTTAAATTTTGTTGATATATAAATCTGTTTTGCAGCACTTCATAAAAGCTTCCAATCCTCCACTAGATCATATTTTGAAGTCCTATACTCTTTTCCTGGTTTTATTTCAAGAAGTAGCGATAATCCTCGTTGAAACAACGACATTAGGAAGTTTCTGAACTTTAGTTTGTTTCTTTAAGAATTTCTTTGATTAAAAAATGATTAAGATGATGCTTTGAAACAAGAAGATTGACATCAGATAGATATTTTTCATTGTGGCTAAATTTTATCATCACTACTATCTAAAACCTAAAACACTTACAACCCTGCAAGGTATAATTTATTTGAATCTTGACATAAGAAGGAATGATTACATGATTATTTTCCTTTACTTCATTCTGTTGAGACATTGGTATAAACATTCTTGTTAAAGTTTATCTTCCAAAACTTGGATTTTCCTTTCCGCTTTTACATTGTTTCATTTTGTATTTTTGTTTGTTAATTTCTTTTTCAAATTATGAATTCTTTTCTTTTTTATTTTTTAGTTTTTATTTTAGTGACTCCACCATAATTTATATGGAAGACCTTTTGGTTACCTAACAATGGTTGACATATGCAGAGAAAGAATGATTAATAGTCTATTATTGGATTTTTCTTAAATCTCTTAAAAAAAAATTGTTTTTCTTATTATAAAAGTAGACATACTTAAGAAGATATTACAAGACGAGAAGTTGACAAAGTATCATAAAATTTGAGAAATCTCCTTTTTCTTCAAAATTGTAATTATTTTGAGAGTTCCATATTTTATTAAGATCTTTCAAAATTCTATTATCAGTCACGAAAAGTTATTTTTAACCAAGTAAAGACACTTTACAGCAAAGCACCTTTATCTCTGAAATTTTCATTCTTAACTCTTAAGGAGTCAATGATTCTCCCTGTCCAAAAAGGTCTTATTTTTCTAGAGTATAATCCAAAAATATATTTAAACTTAAAAGATAAGAGGTCTCATCATGAACCTGCTTACCATGATCATAGGGGAAAAATAGGCTGCCACTACCAACATTGTTAAACAACCTAGGGTACTGGCTTATGATTGAAAACAATTATAAAACAAGGGGTCTCATCACGAGCCAGCTTGTTCAGTCCAATTATAACCAGTGATAGACATTGTCAACTATCTCGCTACCGAACTAGGACAAAAGCTTTTAAAAACTAAAAAAAAGGAAACAAATACAAGGAAAATAAACATATATAAATGGATTTATCTCTAGGTCAATAATTATTAAATATATGGGACTCTGAATCATTCATGATTGAAAGGTAACCCTATCAAGACTATAGATGTTAGCTGGCAGCAATGGCTCTACCTGTGAAAAATGAGTATATTTTAAAAGCTAAGCTGTAAAGTGACCTCTGCTTTATCTCTACAACTAATTAAAGACTGATATAGAATTATGAGATGTTTTGATTTATGAGAAATTTTAAGAAAAATTACAATAAGATGATTCCTTCTTTTATTCAGACTAATGAACCTAGTCAAACATTTCAAAAATAATTTTCTCTTCTTTAATTATTTTTACTTTAATTTTAGGAAAATCTCATTTATATCAAACAGAGATAACTGGTTCTTCTCCCATGTGCTGCCATTGTTGTGGTAAAACACAACCCCTCCATTTTTTACTTGTTTACTTCAAATAATAGGGACCTTTTCTATAAAGTTTTTGGCTACACGCCTTTTAGGACTTTTATTACCCTATGATTTTCTTAACTTTTCATTTTCTTTAGATTCTTGTTTTGATTGTTTTTTTAAAACCGATTTTTTATAAGTTTTTCATTGATACTTGTTTTATCTCATTTGATCCACTGGTTTGTAAATGACAGTCCTTTGAAATTTAATCAATTGTATCATCTAAGTTGAAAAAATGTATTTATTGTAAATATTAATCTTTATTTGAATCTTTATTAATTTTTAATTCTTCTCTAACAACTTTGCTAAATAACCCAACTAAATCAATAGAAACATTTAACCCATCGACTTCATTTTAAAACTTAACCAAACCTCTTAAATTTAAACAAAATAAAATAATATAAAAATAATAAAAATGTATATAAATAATAAAAATTTATATCACAAGTTCTCAAGCGAAACAAATTTTTAAAACCCCAATAACTTCATTCTTCCGACTTCCGATGTGAAAAGTCAAAAGTATAAAAACGAAGTCCTCATTCTATTCCTTTGAATTTGATTTTCAATTTGGATTCGTTCACATACGAATCAATATGTTTAGTTTGATTACTTTATTATTAATTTAAATATTAATATATAAATATTAAATTTTGAATTAATTAGTATATAAGATATAATTAAATTAAAATTAATTTATTAATTAGATTAACATTAATTATTTAATTAGTTTATAAATAGTTAAATTTTTTTATAGTTAGAATAAATTAATTTATTAGATAGTTAAAAATATAGGTTAGGATTAGAATTTAATTAAAAATTTTATTTTTTGTTAATCCAGCGACAGAATTTCCAAATTATGTTAAATTTGATCCATTAACTTTGGAGGCTCATGGATTGAGTTTTAGTTGGCCAAATTAGGCACATGACAGCTCATTGGAAATATAAAATCATGAAGAACACTTATGGGGAGATTTTATTGACAGATTCGATCATTTATTGGGCCTAAAAGCAAGCAGAAGATCAAGCTCCAAATTTTTAAACAAAATCAATTTTCTAAATTTTATTTACTTCATTTTCATTTGCCAAAAGCCTCTTCTAAGTGCAAATCCATTCATCAATAATATCCTTGGCCAATTAAATCATCACATACAAAGCTCATATTTTATTTTCAATTAATTATTTAATTGCATTTGATTGGATTTGTTTTAATGCCAGAAATGGCATCTTGATTTTATTGTTGCATCTTAATTTATTTTGTTTTTTTCTTTGTAGGAAAACAGTAGAAGAGATATGGAGAAATGGATCTCATTGAATGAGAATGCTCCAGCTATTAAAGATTGGAATTTTGAGCAAATAAAATTTGATTGGGTAGATTTATTCTTCAACAAACTTTCTTCTCAAAAGTACCTTTGGAAGTATTATAAATAATAGAGTCCAAAATGTAATAAGGGGCTACTCTCCTCTGCAGGCTGCTCTCCTCTATAATTTTGGACTTCTAAAAGCACTTCTGCAATAGGAATTTAGAGTTGTAGGAGGGAGGAGAGAAAATCTCAAATCTGAGAATTATTCAGGATTTTTCCTTTCTATCATGAATTATGTATGATGGGTAGAATTTACACTATTGAAGCTCCAGTTTTAAAGGCAGAAGTTCAAGCAATATGAAAGAATTTTGGAGATGAGGGTCAAAGAAATGCTTCAATAAATTGGTATTTCTAATACTAATGTTTCAAATATTAGTTTCATTTTTATGAAAACAAGAATGTGTTATTTTATTCATGTTTGTGCACTTGTGTTGATATGGGTAATTTGTCTCAATGTTGTTATTATGTATCTCTGCTCTTATGAATTAAATTCTGATTTTTGAGTAACTATTTACTCAGAAATATGTCTTATAAAACTGATTTATTAAATAGTGATGTGTTGTGAACTATTTCCGCATATTATTGTTTAATTATGGAATTTACTAATTTGATAATCAATATCATTTTTGTGAACTACTCCCTGAATGTTGTTGGATTATTATTTCAGTTAAGAGGCCTCAATATGATGTGTTTCAGTATTCACAAATCTCAGTTGATTGAACTACTTCGTTAGCTTGATATTAATCAAAAGCCAGGCATATTTAAATCCCAATCATTTAATTATCTTGCTCTTAGTTGGGTTAGATCTATATCTACCTAATTGAGACAGGATTAGGATTAGTTTCTTTTGCGTGCATTATAGAATAAGTTTGCATTTACATGAAGTTCTACATTGTTTTAAGTCCTCCTCTCAAAGAAACAAAACTGTAGTTGTGGCTTGGCTGAACACAAATCAGCTTAAGGGTCATTCTCTTGTCTGATCAACAAGAAGAAGTGATCCAATATCATTTTCTATTGGTAGTTAAAGATACATCATAAACCAATAGCAATAGGGAAAAGGTAACTGGACCTAGTTAAACCAGTCGAAACCACTACTCCAAACGGAAAAGGAGTTGCTTTAAGGTCCGAACCAGGTGGTTATCCCCCAATGTTGAGGCAGACATTTTTGGCCTTCAACAGAAGTAAAGGTCTTTTTAATTTGAAAGGTTAATTTTATTTTGACATCTTCAACAGTGATAAGTTAAAATATCTTTTTTCATATGAAAATGAAAAATATATTTTTTATTAGCAACTGAAGTTCATTATTAACAGTAAAATACTTTGAAACCCAAGAAGAAATATATTTTGCATTGATTAAATGCAAAGTAGATGAGAAAGCTAATCTACACAACATCAATTCTAGCCCAAACGCTTGCAAATTTGAAGTTATCTACTTCCAAAAAGGAAGATGAAATATGATTTTTCCATCTAAATAGATGTTTTTTCTTTCTTTTTGGTTATATATGTGAGTAGTAGTCTGAATACAATCTTAAGTGTTGATAGCTCTAAGTTTGTTCGTATTCAACTAGTATAGATTGTCTTATCTTTTTCATTTGATCACCAAGTTTAAATTTTCCAAGTGGACAAATTTTTTGTTGCTATGTTACTAGTGTGGTTAGCTAATGAGTATAAATCATGATGCATTTTTATTTATGAATGAGTAATTCAAATGTTGTTTGACTTAAAAACAATGAAATACAAATTAATTTAAGATTTCATGTATGGCTCACACATCATACCTCATATTTTGTCAAAGGAAAAATATTTTAAGATTTCATGTATGGCTCACACATCATGCTTCTTATTCTATCAGTGTATAGACTATATCGTAATTCTAGGTATTGTTGAAAAAGTACACATAGATAACACCAATTCAACACTGGTTCTCCAATATTATTCTATATGGAAATCATACGGAGAAAAATTTAACTGGACCATTTATTTATAGTCTATGTAAGAATCATATGGAGGGAAATCAATAAGACCATTTACTCTTTCATCTCCTAGACACCATTCCTAAAATACAATGAAAGTGTTTTATAATGTAATTGTTCTTCTTTCTTATAGATTCTTATAGGGTAGATTCTTATAGGGTAACCACTTAAATTGTTCAAACAATTGCATTGATTTTTTTTAAAAGAATTCAAAATATAGTATTATTTAATAGATATCACCACAATGTCCAATAAGAAAATTACAACAATTTTTAAAACCTCCAACACCACAATTTTCTCTAAAAGAAATAGTTAGAAGAATATTTTGCCATAAAAAGTATAGGTCTAAGGATTAGTGTGCATGCTCATTATGATGTGGAATACCATATGCGAAAGAGCTCAGAAATAAAATTATTTTTTTGGCAACAAAACTAAATTTTTAAATTGAATACTACTTATTGAATCAAAGCCTACATTGAATCAATTTTGATCCCTAGTGCCAATTGCCATATCTTCATATTAAACATAAATAATATTCATAAATCCAAACAAAAAACAAGTAATAAATGAAAGCAAGATGAATAAGTAGTTATAAGAGTTAAACATATAACCAACCATTAGAAATTAAACATTTACAACACAAATTAAAGAATATACACATCATTTTTTTATACTTATCCTTTGGATTTTCCTGGCGTTTTAAAAAATCAAATCACCATAAAATACATGGGAAAAAAATAAAACAAAATTTGTATACAGTTTCGGAGAAAAATAAATAAATAAATTTTTTATTTTCAAAATTTTTAAAAATTTATCAAAAGATTATTATATGAAAAATTATTTTTTTAACAAATCTTACAAATCATTTACAATCTACCATCAAATTACAATCATTATGTGATAAATATATAAATTTATAAATTTTATAATATTAATATGAAATAATAAATTCACATTACACATATTCAATAAAGAGTAATTACACTTACGGTATATATTTCATAATAATTGATAGGGCTGTATTAATATGAAATAATAAACAAATCATTTACAATCTACATGTGATAAATATATTTTAAAATTTTATAAATTTATTATAAAATATAGATAACTTACCATATCATAATAAAGAGTGTATAACACTTAAAGTATATATTCATAATATATGTAAGGTTGGTACTTAATAGAATTTATTATAATTTATAATACCAGTTGGAAATAATAATTTTGTATACAAGTTGAAAATATTTAAAATGCACATGTTTAATTTTTAAGAAAAAACTCATATTATAAATTATAGAGTGATATATCTAATTAATTTTTTTTATATAGTGAGATATATAATTAATCATTTTTAGTTAATTGTTATATGTATTTTTTTTTTCACGTAGGAAAAAATCGTAATTTTATTCATATAAAGAAAATTACATTTTGTAGATGATTATAGCATATGCAGATGAGTTGTTCCTGAAAAATAGGACGCATAAGAATACAAAAATAAGTAAAATAATATTATGCCAACAGGTCTATACTTTCCGGCCCTTTTTCTTTTCCACTTTTCGCCAACCACCAGTGTTGGGAGTGGGAACAATTATAGCAAGCTGGTTTTCCTCTGTCTTCATTGGTTGTTCTTTGTCAGATTCCGAGCCTTCGGAGCTATATGCTCATTTGATGCCGCTTATTTCCAGCTGTAATTCTTGTTTCTGTATCAAGCTATTTGGCCCCATTTCAGGTTCCGGGGCACTTTCTTTCTATATATTTTCCTGTCTCATGTGCATGTCTGTGGGTTCTATCTTCGGTTCCTCCTCCTCCAGCGGTTTGGTATGCTGCCAACCTTTGGGTTTTTTCTGTTGTTTCTTATTTCCATTTGGCCCCTTCCTAGCCAATGGACAGGAATATTGTAGGTGCCCTATCTGCAAGCATCCGCGGCATCTGAATGCTGTGTTCTCATATTCAAGCGGTTGTATCCACAGTGAATTATCGAAATTCAATGTGATGTGATCTGGTAGACCTTGACTCAGGTCCACCTCTACACATATTCTGGCATATGTGAAGATTCGTCGTATAGCTCTGTCTTCATCTGTTTTAAGATACTTTCCTAAGGAGTTCCCAATGGATGTTAAAACTTTTTGGTGCCAAAAATGCAGTGGGAGATTATGCAGCCTTACCCAAACCGGCATTGTTGAGAAGATCATGGTATTGGCATCGAAGTCCGGGAACCAGGGGGTGACAAAGAGACCAGCATTGCCCCAAAACCAGGGCCCTTGATTAATGGTGTTGTCTCGATCCAATTCTGTGCTAAATCTAACTATGAAAAAACCCTTAGGGCATAGATATATTTCACAGTTAGTTGACCAAGATGTGAAAATCCATTGATGTAGTGCATCTGATTTTGGCCAAAAACCATTAAATCTACATATAATAGCTTTATGGGTGAAATCTGTGTATAGATCTGTTACCTCTGGCAGAGATACTGTAAGCATAGGTGATTCTGGCTTCTGTTCCATGATGTAGGGTCCTGTCAGCTCTATAGTGGGTGTTGGCCTGTATTGCATTGGTTCCTTTCCTTTGACTGCATCACGGAAAGAGCCTGTAGATTTTGAGCTGGCCCCCTTGCATCCGCCTCACAGTCTCAGGTTGAGGGTGATGGTTGAATCTTTAGTGATTCCATAGTGTTGGAGTATGAACTGATCCTGTAAGCAGAGTCCTGAAAATATCAGGTTTTGGTGTGTTACTGGAGTTCCCAGTTTGCTCTGGATCTCCTTTTTTAATTCTTGAACACACATCCCTTTCGTGATCTGTACACAACAGTGTCTGCCTTCTATCGATCTGATAAAAATATGCATAAGATCTGTATTCATGTTTGACAGATCAACCTTATCCAGGCCCCGATTTGCTGGATTGTAAGCCAGATCTGGCGAATTGATGGCGGATCTAGGGTTTATATGTCTGCCCATTGTGTAAAAGTGTTGGCCGCCTCCTATCAGTAGTGTTCCAGGGACAAATCTAACAAATTCAACAGTATTATCATATGATCTGTTTGATCCTGATCCGCCTGACCCGGTATCGCGCATATGTCCCTTCTGCTTTCGATCTGCCTTAAAGATCAGATCCGTGTGCTCTGGCTCTAGCGTGCCAAGCATTGTTTGCCCTACCAAATCACCAAAGGAGCCATTAATCAGCCCGAGTACGGTGGCCCTGTCTGGATCTACCATGTCACTATTCCTCACCTTCCGACCGATGATGCAGCCCCTCATTATCCCGGTGGGAGGCGGGGGCGTGGCATTCTGTTCTACCCTTGCTCGTACAGCCATTTCCGGCTAGAGCCCTTCTTCCTCGTCCTTAAGCGTGGCACGAAGATCAAACCCAAGGAAGAAATTGCTATTATTTTGCTGATCTGGTCGATGTTGGGGTGTGTTGTCCATACCATATACAGTTGCAATGAATCCATGGGGAACACAGTGATAAAAACCTCGTTGCAGGTAAGATATGCGTGTCCATGACTTATACGAGGTTTGATCTGCCGTAGGGGGTCGATCAATCGTGGGAGGTTTGTGATCTGGTTCATTACGAGGGCAAATTCTTGACAGAGTTACCGATTTGGTTATTCCAGCAAACGAGATCCTGCTGGGGCTACTTGTGTTCTCGACTTCTTTGTTGATCTGCAGTGTGACGGCGGCTGCGCAGGGGAGTTTAGAAACCCTAGCCATCTCTTCCCCTAATTGTTATATGTATTATTCTAATAGTTCCATTTTTTTTTTTTTTTTAGGTTTTTAATTTTTTTAATTCTTTAATTTTTTAGGTTTTCAAATTTTTTAATAAAAATTTTGTAAAGGATGGAAAATTATCATATTAAATGAATTTTCTCTTCAAAATTACAATTATTTTTAGAATTTTTTGAAATTTTAAAAATTTATTTTTTGATTGATGTAAAATATGAAGACAATTTTTTGAGTTTTATTCTAGAATTGTTGGTAGAAAAATAATATATAAAACAAATTTCAAATAAATATGTAGAAAAATACATTTGTCAATTATTAAATATTATGAAGTGATTATTTTTTATATGGGTACTCTAACTTATAGAATAAATAATCTTTTTTTATAAATAACCCTTTTTATTTGAAAATTTTTTGTTGTTTAAAATACATTTTGAATGCATAAAAAAATTTAACACCCTCCAAAATCCAAAAACACTTGAATTATACAAATTAAACAATTTAAACTCAAAAAAAAATGTCTTAAAAAAATATTTGCTTCTATAAATTAAACTAAACCCTTTTTATATAACTTTAATTATAATCCCATCAATTTAGTATATAATATTGGTTAAACAGAACTATACCCTTCCATCTTGGTACGTTACCCTTCCCATCTCCCAAGATTGCCCAATAATCTCATTTAACTAAAATACGGATGGACTGGTACAAATGTAAATGTAAAGACCATTAATTTCCGTGATTAGTGTTTCAATTCTTTTCCAGAAACATTTGCGTATATTTGCTTTCTCTTTTAGAATGATATAATATAGTATATTATTCGTCCCTTTGCCACAGGGAGAAGGGACTATTGTACTATTGTAATCGTTATGTTTTGAAATATGAGTTGTTCGCAGGGATTAAAAACAATTAACCTAAAGTAATAAGTATGTTATTTAATCGGTAGCTTTTAGTTGGCATATCACATACTTAGTAATAGTATGCTATTTCATCGGTAGCTTTTAGTTGGCCTATCACATACTTACACCGGGTTTTTAGCTTTTGCATGAGTTTCCTCAAAATTTACCGAAAAAGGTTTATAATATATATATAATACTATTATATTTTTATATAATAATCAAAATTATATTGAATCAATTATTTAAATATTAAAATCAAATTTAAAATATATAATTTTTTATATAAAGTAATTTATTGGGGTGTCTCTTTTCTTTTTATATATATAAATATTAAACATATTAAGTTCATTATGACATATGATGAGTCTTTGAAACAATCTACATTAAAAATACAAAAGAACAATTTATATATATTTTTGTATTTATTCTTAAGAAAAAAAAGTAAAGAAACTATAATGTTTAAGCATTCACTGCCACATACAATATGCACACACATCTTCTGCCATATATATACATAAACAACAAAAGAAATACTCATCATCATGACATCCCAGAGATTGCATTTTACATCGAGGTGCCACACACTTCCTTAACCTATGAATAGGTTGCTCCAATTTCTCAAATTAAAGATATCAGTGTTAAGAATGTCTTTGGCCTTTCTTCATGCCAAAGTTTCAACTTAAGCTCATGTTTTGTACACAGTTCAGTGTATTTCTCTAAAGGCTTTGTATTCCCCAACCCCAAGGAAAGTGGAAACTCCAAAAGAACGGTGTTCAAAGCTCCCCAAACTTTCCCAAGCTCCCATTGCAGCTTTCAACTTAAGCTCATGTTTTGTACACAGTTCAGTGTATTTCTCTAAAGGCTTTGTATTCCCCAACCCCAAGGAAAGTGGAAACTCCAAAAGAACAGTGTTCAAAGCTCCCCAAACTTTCCCAAGCTCCCATTGCAGCACCTGTTGAAAAGGATACGATCCCATACAATTTCAAAGCACTGAATAAGTTTCCCAACTCTTGAGAAAAGTTTCCATGTAAAATAAGTTTTTAGTTGGCATATCACATACTTAAAACAAGTGATTTTAGCGAGAAATTTGGAGGTTTTATTAATAAGAAATTTGTTTAACCACTGAGAAATTTGGAGGTTTATTTAATAAGAAATTTGGAGGTCTTTATTGGGCCTCCGAGGCATCTCCAACCTCATATTCACTGGTCTCTTAGTTAAAAGATGTACTTCATGAATAATTTTCAGGAATCGAAGTAATGCTAGCGCCATTACTTCATAGATTTAAATGTTTTAACCAACAAGTGAAGATGTGAAGATTCAGATATTTATGCTCAGCAAATATGCTTTACGAATATGTTGGGGTGTAGCACTGGTGCCACCTTTCATCTACATAGTCCTCCTATAGTGCCAATTGTCATCTACATAGTCATCCTAAAAGTGGCACCACCTGTCATCTACATAGACCTCCTACGCTGCGGTATCTAGAGAAAAGGTGGCACTGGTGCCAACTGCCATCTACATAGTCCTCTTACCTGCCATTTGTTATCGATTCTTCAAGCGTGGCTCTTCTTTCCCTGGCTCCTTCAGGCTGCTGGTTTGGTTGTGCAAACATTGAAATGGAATGGAACCACTGAAACAGATGATTCTAGATGCCTTCTTCAATCAATCAACGGGTTTTG
>APFE030721059.1:0-11504 GCA_000404065.3 Pinus taeda | reverse complement strand
TTTCCCCATGCCCACCGCTTGACTCCTCTATAGTATCTAGTGCAGCTCTTCTCCATCCCTCTATTCTCCTCCTCATGTGCCTGTGGCTTTACCTTAACCGTATCTATTCTTCTAACTGAGCACATTGAAGAAGATAGAGAGCAGTTTTGTTCAGTAAATTTACTCACATCATCCTCTGATACTGATATGTTGCTGCGTGAATAATCCTCTGTGGATCCGCTTCCCATGCCTTTTGTAACTCTTCGATGTAGGCATTTAATGTGTTGGACAAAAAATTATCTGTCCATCATTGTGCAATATGGCGTACTAAGAAACCTAAAGTTTTGGACCGGTTGTCATGACTATTCAGTTTAGTTTAGGGGAAGCACTACAGACTCACTAGTATTTGTTGTCAATCATTGTGCAACAACGACTCGTTGTGAAACCTAAAGTTTTGGACCAGTTGTCATGACACTTGGCAGTTTACTTTAGGGAAAGCACTGCAGAAATGCCAACATTTGTTGGGTGTTCAAGCTACTGGAAAGACCAGTTTCCATGGGTCTCAGCGCTTGGAATGCACGGTGCGCAGTTTTGATTTTGAGTCTTCTCTAAATTGTTGTTGACAGCCTCTACCAAGGAATGGCAAAAGTAGGTTGGAGTTACCTTGCACATAAATAACATCGAACGTGTGTTGGCATATACTTTGAAGTTTTTGGTATATACGTTGAAGATTTTTTTTGACATGTAAAATGTGTAGTCTTAACTCTATTTAACACATGGAATTGTATTGAGCCCCTTATTTTTGGTATGTTGACTACATGGTATTGGCGTCTATATTGGTATATAAGGAAGAGATTTGAAATCTTTTGAGAATGCCCTTTTGAGTACAATTTCAATGTATATTGGCAGAAGTATTTTTCTATCGGCAATTTTTTTTTTACAGAATGCATTCAATCATATCCATGTTGGGAATAGTTCTCACTGGCAAGGAGAACTATCTTGAATGGTACCAGATGATAAAACACACCCACCCTCATTTTCAATGAGTTGTGGAAAGGAGTGTGTGTCGCAGGCGGAGACAATGAACCAGTACAACCTACCTCAGACAAAGAGCTCGTCATTTGGGAAAACAAGAACAGCAAAGCTTATGCATTAATCACAACATCTGTAAATGAAGAGGTGAGTCGCCATATTTCGTCATATTCAACTGCCTTTGAAGCCTTACAAAGCTGAAGAAACTCTATGACTCACATTCTGCACTTTAATTGTTCAAACTCATGATTAAACTCTTCACTCTTGAACTGCAAAATAATGATCCTCTTACTCTTGCATCTGAAGTAAAGTCTATAATGCATGATATCAAATCCACTAAGGTTGAATTGGATATTCCTCTCATCGCTTTTCTCAAGGCACTTTATCTTACTTACTCCAATTATCTTGAGTCATTGCAAGCAAATGAAAATCTCAAAGATATAACCTTTGACTCTCTTTTGAAAAAGTTTGCTGAAAGAGAGAAAGCTTTTGGAAAGAAGACAGCCCCTGAATCTTCTAAAGAGGTTGTGTGCCATGCTCATGAAGAAAATCATCTTGCTCAAGATTCTTCAAGAGGAAGAGGTGGTCGAAGAGGAAGAGGAAGATATTTCAGAGGCAGGGGCGCATAGATTCTCAAGGAGAAAAGAAAAATTTGCACTACATTCGCTGCAAAAGAAATGGATCACATGATGCCTTTACATGCAAGTTACCAAGTTTACTATGTTGTGGCACAATGTAACATTGGAGTAAATGAAGATTTATTTAATGCTTCACTTGCTTCTTGGAAAAATGATTGGTTGCTTGATTTGGGAGAAACCTGGCACATGATTCATAGAAAATATTTTTTTGAAGATTTGACTGACAATGTTGATAGAGCAGTATACTTTGCAGACCAATCAAAAAGCAAGCCATCAGGGCTTGGCACAATCATGCTTAAACTGTCTGGTCTTCCAGACTTTCTTCTGCATCATGTTCTATATCTCCCATGGCTCAAGAGAAACTTGTTGTCCTTGGTCCACATCGGCCAGCAAGGTCACTTTATTCATATGTTTGATGGCAAGCTTGAGGCAAGAAAAGCATCTGACCACTCACTTTTCATGAAGGGAATAGAAGAAGAAAGGCTTCTCAAGTTTCAAGGAACCTCTGCTCATGCACAACATTTCTCATACAATTCTCATCATGAAGAAGGTACACTTCCATCAAGTTTATTATGGCATGCTAGATTTGGACATTTGAACTATGACAATCTCCACTTGTTTAAGAAAAATGGTGTTGCTGGTTTTCCTACAATTCCTAGGAAACTTAAGCAATGTGATGCTTGCATTCAAGGAAAGCATAGCAAACAGTCTTTTCATGATTCACATTCAAGAGCACATAGAAAACTTGAAATCATTCATTCATATTTATGTGGTACAATGCCAATTCCTTCTGCAAATGGAAGTAAATATATCATGACATTTATTGATGACTACACCAGAATGTGTTGGGTTTATTTATTGAAGAACAAATTTGATGCTTTTCAAACATTCAGGAATGTTCATAAATGGATTGAAAATGATGCACAATCTCATATTGGGTCTATTCTCACTAATAATGGAAAAGAATACACATCAAATAAATGTGGAAATATTCCAAAGGGAAACAATAAGGTTTGAACCCAAATCTCTTCAAAATCATTTTTGAAGCCCACCATTTTACCAGTAAGCCAATTTTATTTAAAACAAAAGAAGAAAGGATATTTTTTTCAGAAGAGTATTGCATATGTTTTAAAATTTTGAAAAGGATTTGTTTGAAGATTTTGTTTAGCTACAAAACAATTATGACTTCAATAGTCTCCATAATTGGAGTTGTGCTTCGCAGAAAGGAGAATTATCAAGAGTGTTTTAGAAATCTTAAAAATTCTCTTATTTTTAACTATTTTGAGGAATTTTTTCAAGGCAGATAAATAAAGACAGAAAAGAAACTACATCAAAGCCACCTAATAATGAGAAGCAGCATGCAATTTTGGAAACAAAAGATAATAAGACATATGCATTAATAATTGCATCAGTGACAGACAAGGTAATTCAATATATCGTTTCATGTGATACTACATTCGAAGAATTACAATAGTTGAAAGAACTATATGACTCACACTCAGAACTTTAAATTATTTAGTTGTTGTTGAGATTGTTTAACTTGGAGATGAAAGATAATGATCCATTGAAGAGTGATTCTAAAATAAAGTTCATTTTTCATGATATAAAAGGCACTAGAATGGAAGTAGATTTACAACTCACAACTTTTATAAAATTCCTTCACCTAGTCTATGCACACTATTTGGAATCACTCCACACTAGTGAGAAGTTAAAAGACATTACATTTGATAAACATGTAAAGAAAATAACTGAGAGAGAAAAGGCCTTTGGAAAGAAAGAGACTCAAACCAATTCTAACATAGAAACTTTATTCCTTGCACAAAAAGATCAGAAGTATTATGGTGTAACTTCTAGAGGTGATAAAAGTACTAGAGGTCATGGTAGAAGAAGTTATAGAGGCAGGGGTGCAAACATCATTAGGGATAGAAAAAAAATGATAGAAAACAAAGAAGAAATTATAGAGGCAGTGGGGAAACATAATCAAGGTGAGAAACAACAATTTGATAGACAACAAATACATTTTAATGATAAATCAGTTATCAAGTGTTTTAGGTGTGATAAAATTGGGCACACTGCTAGTAATTGTAAAATTCCTTGGGAGAAAGTTAATGAAAGAAGAGAACAATTGAATGAAAATAAAGATTAGACACCACCACATAAGGGAAAACCACCAAAGTCTGCACATTACATTGTTTCTCATTGCAATTTTAATATTAATGATATTTTTAGTACTGCATTTTCTTCATGGAAAGATAGTTTGATTTTGGATTCATGAGACACATTTCATATGAATTTTAGGACTTATTTTCTTAAAACATTTAGTGACCAAGTTGATGTAGTAGTATATTTTGCTTACAAAACTCAAGTTAAGCCTTCAAGAATTGGATCCATTTGTTTGAAGGTACAAAATCTTGCAAATTATGTCCTATTGGACATCCTTTATATTCCACAATTTCAAATAAACCTAATGTCTCTAGTACATATATGACAACAAGGGAATTCCATACACATCTTTGATGGCATCATTGAGATACGTGGAGCAACTTATCATGTAGTCATTATGACCAGCATTGAAGAAGGTACACTTTTAAAATTGAATGGCTCAACATCTACTATAATGAAGTCTCATGATAGTTATTCTCTTTTAGCACAACAAAATGGTACTTTATCTTCCTGTTTATTATGACATGCTCATTTTGGTTACATTAACTATGCCAATATCAGAATTATGAGACAACAAGGTATAAAAGGATTGCCTACAATTCCAAGAAATCTTACACCATTTTATGCTTGTATTTTGGGGAAACATTCTAAGAAACCTTTTCATAGTTCTTCTTCTAGAGCTTCAAGAAAATTAGGTCTCATACATTCAAATTTACATGGTCCTATGCCTATTGCAACTACCAATGGTAGTAATTATATGCTGAAATTTATTGATGATTATTCAAGAATGTGTTGGGTGTATTTGTTGAAATATAAGTCTCAAGTATTTGAAAATTTTAAAACTTTTCATTCGACAGTCAAAAATGAAACTCCACTAAAAATTACATTCTCATAACTGATAACAGTGGTGAATATACTTCTAATGATTTTGAAGAGTATTTAAAGGACAACAGAACATAACATTAGACTGTCATAGCTTATAATCCACAACATAATGTTATTACAGAACATATCAGTAGAATTTTTATTAATATGGTTAAATATATGATGTTCTTAAGAATGTTTAGTTGATGTTTCCAAGAGAAGAAGTGCTTTATGCAGCTTATATTCATAATTGTTGTCCTTCTTTTTTCATCACTAATAAGTATCCTTATGAAATATGGTTTAATCATCTTCCAATTGTTCAACATTTTAGAGTCTTTGGTTCTTTATGCTATGCATTCATTCCTAAACATCAACGCAACAAGTTGGGTGCCAAGAGTCGTAAATGTATTTTCTTTGGATATTATGCTACTTCCAAATATTACAAGTTGCATGATGAGGAGAATAAGAAATTTATTATTTCTTGTGATGTTCTTTTTCTTGATTGTGATAAAGATAATTCCATTGTTGATTGAAAACTATGTCATTTGAAGAAATTTGCATCCAAAAAGTTTTATTTTGAATACTATAATGATGTTCCACATACTGAAGGGGGGTTTCCATTTTGGATTAGTCTATGGTTTTTCCATATTTGAGTCATGAGAATGATGAGAATGTTACCGCTGAAGAAAATTTGGAATATAGTATTGTTTTTGTAGGGTCAGAAGGAGTTCCTGAAGAACTTGTACTTTAGGATGAGAAACCATCACATTCACTTCAACAAACTTTACAATGATCCACATGTGTTCGAAAAATTACAAGAAAGAATGATGATTTTCAGACAGGAAGTTCTTCTAAAGATGATTCACGTAACATTTCTCATGACTTTGAATTTCATCATTCTATAATTAGTGACCTTAGTTCTTTTGAAGAAGCTACTAATTGTGATGAATGGAAAGATGCAATGAAAAAGGAGTATGATGCTTCTATTAAGAATGGAACTTGGAGGTTAGTGGATCCTCATGTTGGCATCAAACCTATTGGTTGTAAATGGGATCAAGTACAAGGAAACTGGTTCACTTGATAAATATAAGGCAAGGCTTGCAACAAAATGCTACGTTAAAAAAGATGTTGACTACGCAAAGACATTTTTTCCTACAGCAAAATGGGGCATAATTTGAACCCTGTTTTCTCTTGTAGCTTAGAATAGCTGGAAGATATGCCATATGGATGTTAAAAAAAAAAAAGAATGGAAATTTGAAGGAGCATGTTGATATGTTTCAGCCTAAAGGTTTTCTTGTTAAAGGTATAAAGAAAAAGGTATGTAAGTTGGTAAAGGCATTGTATGGAATGAAACATGCATCCCATGCACGGTATGAAAAACTAACTGAACACCTTCTCAAGTTAAACTATAAGTTGTTTGATCTAAATGATGTAACTCTTTGTTTTAAGAAAGTTGGAAATTCATTTCTATATTTGGTTTTCTATGTTGATGATTTGATGATTGTAGGAAATAGCGATGACTATTAGTGTTCATTAAAAGATAGTTAATGAAATTTTTTGACATGAAAAATTAGGGTTTATTGCAATATTATTTAGGGATTGAAGTTGATCATAAACCCAAATTTTCTCGGAAGAAGTATATTGGACAATTATTGGACAGATTTGGGAAGAAAGAATATAACCATGTTGCTACTCCTATGGAGATAAATTTGAAACTTGCTTCCACTAAAGGAAGTACATTGAGTATCACACAAAGTACAAGAAACTTGTTGTAAGTTTTATTTGAAAACTATCTTCGCCAACATGGGATCAAACATCAAACAACTATGCCTCATAATCCCCAACATAATGGTGTAGCTGAAAGAATGAATAAGACAATCTTAAATATGGTATGATCCATGTTCTTCTTAAAAAATGTAAAGATAATGTTTTGGGCTGATGATGTTCTATGTGCTTCATATATAAAGAATAGATGTCCATCTAATGATATAAGAAACAAAACTCCATATGAAATGTGGTATGGACATGTTCCTTCAGTAAAGAATCTTAGGGTCTTTGGTTCCACCTGTTATTCCTTGATACCAAAGGTACATATAAAAAAACTTGGTGCTAGAAGTCGTAAGTGTATCTTTCTGGGGTATTCAAACACCTCCAAAGCATACCGCCTCTATGATGAAGTAAATAAGAAGTTTGTTGTATCTAGAGATGTAATTTTCCTTGAACCATCCAAAACTAAAAATGTTGTTGAGCGACAACTTGATCATTTGGATAGATTCGCAAAAGCAAAATCATTTCAAGAATTTGATAATAAAATTCCACATCTTGAAGGGGGGATTCCTATACTAGATCAACACGTGGAATCTTCTTCTGAATAACACTCTCCCCTGCATGAAACTCCAACAACGGATGATGCTTTAAGTGATGTGATTGATAGAATTAGGAGACTCAACCTTGATTCAGTCCCAACTGAATCAACGGAGCAGCCTGGACCATCTAAAAAAGGTCCCCCAAAGTGGCTGATAAAGACACTTGAAAGTGTTCATCCTGATGAGGTTGGAAAGACAGGAACTAGAAATTCAAACTAGCAAAATGGAGGTGATGTCGATGACTCTAATTTACTTGTTGACATGGATGTTTCTTATGATTGTGAATTGAACTTGTCTACAGATTTTGAACCAACTTCCTTCAAAGAAGCTGTTTCTCATGATGAATGGAAAGAAGCAATGAAAAGGGAGTATGATGCCCTCATAAAGAACGACACTTGGAAGCTGGTTGATCCTCCATTACGAACCAAACCAATTAGCTGCAAGTGGGTATACAAGAACAAGTATAAAGCCTATGGCTCACTTGACAAGCACAAAGTTAGGCTTGTGGCAAAAGGTTTTGCACATAAGGAAGGGGTCGATTATTAGGAGACTTTTGCCCCCACAGCAAAATGGGCTACCATCCGGACACTCTTTGCACTAGCAGCTCAGAACAGTTGGAAAGTCCACCAAATAGATATAAAAACTACTTTCTTAAATGGAGATCTAAAAGAGAATGTTTTTATGTCCCAACCTAAAGGATTTGCTATGAAAGGACATGAACATAAAGTATGCGAACTGGTGAAGTCCTTGTATGGCCTCAAACAAGCGCCGCGAGCCTGGTATGAAAAACTAACTAAGCATCTTTTGAAACTCAATTTCAAACATTATCATCTTGATGATGAAACTTTATTTGTCAAGAAAGTTGGAAAAATAGTTGTATATCTTGGGGTATATGTAGATGATCTTTTGATGACAGGGAACAATGAAAGCTACATTGCATCCATAAAGAAGGAATTGGGGAAAAGTTTTGAAATGGCTGATTTGGGCTATGTTCATTACTATCTTGGCATTGAAGTAACCCAACATCCAAAGTCCATATTTCTTTCTCAAAAGAAATACATTGGAGATTTGTTGAACAGGTTTGGCATGACAGAGTGCAATCTCTTACTACTCCAATGGAACAAAACTTAAAGCTCACATCTATTGAAGGAAAGGAATTTGAGGATGCAACAAAGTGTAGACAGCTTGTAGGAAGTCTCAACTACCTAACTACGACGTGACCAGACATTTCGTTTTCTGTTGGAATCCTCTCTAAGTTTATGCAAAAGCCTTGTGAGGGACATTGGTTTGCTGCAAAAAGAGTTCTAAGGTACTTGAAGGGAACTCAAGACTTTGGAATCAAGTATACACAGGTGAACGACTTTGGCTTGATTAGATACTCTAATTTAGACTTCAATGGAGACAAAGAAACTGGGGTATCTAATTCAAGATATGCTATGAGTCTTGGATCAGGAGCTGTCTCCAGGAGATCACACAAAGAATCAATTCCAACAGATTCCACAATAGAAGCAGAATACGTGGCAACAGCTGAAGCAACAAAAGAAATTGTGTGGCTCAAGAAAATTCTTGAATATTTGCAGCTAAAAGAAGAACAATCAACTCCACTCATGATTGACAATACCTCTACAATAAAGTTGGCCAAGAACCCAAAGTTTCATGATTGAATGAAGCACATCAATAGTAAATATCATCTAATTCGACATCATGTTGAGGCCAAAACAATCCATCTTCGTCATTGTTCCACAAATGAGAAAATTGCAGACATCTTCACCAAAGCGCTTAGAAGAGAAAAGTTTGAACGATTCAGAATGTTGATTGGACTCACCAACATCCCTTCAGATTAAGGGGGGGAATGTTGACACCTAATCCTTGCGACTAGGTAAATATATGTAAATAGACAAATAAGAAATATGAACAGTCATCAGGAGATGAACTGAACAGACTAAATCTATTAATGGAGCAAAAAATAATAATACATGGAGGCACCGGCCTCTGCAGAGCCTGTCTCGAAATTTACCGTGTTTTAACTCACAATAAAAAAGACTGCCCTGAAGGGGAATCTAGTCCAAAAATCACTATAAGAGCTACCCACGCAGGGGAACCAGCGAGTAAAAAACCTTCTAGAAGAGTTTTTCGAATAAAAACATACAAAATTGACCCCCATTGACAGCTATTACAACTAAAAACTTCAAAAACTACCCTTAAGAAGGTGACCGGATGACAAAAAACCTAGAAAAAGACAGAGGCCTGCTAAGTGTTAGCAGGTGGCAGCAGATCCTCCATAATGAGACACCTATAGTTATCCATGTCTTCTTTGTCTTGCTAATTTCCACTCGTTGTGGCTTCCATCTTTGCATTACCGCCTGGATTGCTAGCCATGGCTTCCATCTTAGCGTTGCCACGAGGAGTGATGTGTATCTGAACTGCTTTCGTCTGGTTCAAAGCTTCACCATGAGGTTAGTGAGTCCCCGAGCTGGTCCCATTCCTATCCTAACTGGTGTGAGCCAGGCTACAGTGCTCTGCGACTCCTCTCTAAAGGCAACATAAATGGTGGCAATAATACATGGGCACTCCGAGGTGCACCAAAATTGGAACTGAGTGGAATGGCATGGATTCATCTCTGAGACAAAGTCATCAATGGGTTGGTGGGCTTCCTCATCACACCTGTAGCCGGCCCTCTGGGCATGTCCCCGTCCACTACGGGTAATGGGGTACCTGCCTGTGTGATGAACAGTAGACGAGGGCGAAGAGGAATCCACAGTGTTGGAGACAGAGAGGGATGGAGAGGTAGGGTAAGTGGCTCTGCCTCTACTGCTACCCCTTCTGCATTTCATTCTATGCGGCAAATGAGGTATATTTGGCTGGTGATGATTGATCCGACGGGTGCTTGTAGGAATAGGAGGAGGGATGGAGTGGTTCGTGGAGGCAAGAGGATGGATGGAGTGGTTTGTGGAGATAAGAGAGTGGGGAATTTGGTTACCAAAAGCAGAATTTAGGGCCATAGTAGCAGCTCTAAGACAACAAAACAGGTTGTGCGAGAAATGGGTGCCTTCGACCATTTCAATGCAACAGGGGATCTGGCACCTTCTCCCCGTAGTCATTCTAAAGCTCGGCTCTACGGCAGTGAGGATGCAGTTACAGGCCAGAGGAGGCAGAATGGGGGGAAGGTCATCCAAATTCTCCATCTTATGGTTTAGAGTAAGGTAACCTCGACCTTCACCCTACAGTAAATTTTTTCCTCACCCTTCACCCTGCAATAAACTTTTTTCGCTTGCAGCAAGCATTAAAGTGCCATTAATTGTGGTGGTGGGCGTCTTGGTTGCAGCGTGGGTGGCCATATGGCCACGCCACTTGTCGGCCCAGATGTGTTGCATTGTACCAGTGCGAAATATCACCTGCATCTGGGAGAAAGTTGTATGCATTATTGTAACAATAGGTTCTCCCTTTTGTAATTAGTCTATTATAAAACATTTTGCATAATATTAACACAATTCATTGCTTTTTACACTATTGTAGAGTTTATGGGTTTGTTCATGTCTTTACTGAATATTTTGATTTCAATCCTTTTCTATAATATTCAATCCTTTTCTATAATGGATCATTATGATATTGGATGTTTTCACTACTATAATCTCCCTTTATTCACATTAATTTTTATTGATTTATGTAAAGTTATCGTTGCAAGGATCGAAATAACTGAAGCTAAATCCAAGCACAAATTCAATGACACTAATCTGCAATCTCCCTTTATTCACATTAATTTTTATTGATTTATGTAAAGTTATCGTTGCAAGGATCGAAATAACTGAAGCTAAATCCAAGCACAAATTCAATGACACTAATCTGCAATTTACTAGTAACAAAATTGTAGAATTGTTTAGTTTTGAATTGGCATCATTATAAATGAACTACTTCTTAAACATCATGGAAAATCTAATATTTAAATAAACTGTAGGATTGTTTAGTTTCAATTGGCATCGTTATAAATGAACTATTTCTTAGACATTATGGAAAATCTAATATTTAAATTCTATTTTAAGGAATCTTCTACTCTTTGCTCCTTTAAATTGGCATAATGAGGAGTATTCCCATTTTGTTATGATAAGTTGAATTTCATTTTTTCTTTGTATTATAAGATAGGATTCCCATTTGCATTTGTAGTTTCACTTATATTTAAATTTTTTTTAGTAGAGAGGCAACGCTTCGATAGAATAATCGCTTGAATTAAATCTTCCATTCTAACTATTAAAAGACAAGGGAAAAGATTTATGTAATATATTGTATATAAATTTATTTTCAATTGATAACATTTGAGACATTTGAAATTTCTTTTTCATTTTTAGAGTTAAATTTATCGTATTATTTATTAATTAGTATTTGAACTAAAAACATTAACTTTTATAGATAATAGTCATACATAATGTAGAACATTAGCTTAATAATAATAGTAAATAGATAAATG
>APFE030721054.1:27345-66427 GCA_000404065.3 Pinus taeda | reverse complement strand
GTGGGCATTCTTAAATCTTGCTTAATTTCCCTTAAAACGAGCAAAATAAGCATTTTGCGAATTTCACTAAATATAGCTTATAAAGGAAGAAACAATTCCTTATAGAAATAAATGATATTACAATGTATAACATTTGATTTTGCAATATACAGGAGTGCAAAGGTATGGAAAGTGCGAGAGATAAATGTGTCGAGAAACAGTTGTGGGAAGAAATGTGGAGACAATAATGTGCAGTACTACAACACATAATTCGTCTGGGGTATAAAGGGTTTATTCGGAGCCAAACGTTTCCACAAAAAGATTCAAAATGTAACCAAGTATGGAATACTCGAGAGGAATGGGAGGTATGATATTTTGGTGAAGAATGAAGTTGGGTGGGAAATTGTTAAGGTGATACGATAAAAAATTTGTCGATTATTGAAACATAAATTTCAATTCTATTTATGTTATATCTAGGACTATATCTAGGATTTCCTAAAGTATTTAATATTTGTACTTTCATAGTTATATTTTATCTTGGATTAAGGTCATTATTTTGTCATGAAGCGAACGTTTGCAGCATATTGTTGTCATCTATAATATTTACTTAGCTAAATCTTTGGCTCTCAAATAATTAATATTTTGGATTTTCTTGTATTTCATCATATACTTGCGGGATACGTCCCTTGGCCTTACTGAGCTGACCAAAAGTGAAGTGGAGAAACATGTTAATGTGATAGTAGTACCTCTCTTAAGATTACCCCATGGCTGCATCATTAAATACTTATTTTTCCACTTAGATGTGATTTGAAGAGTTAATAGATGGTCAAGCCTCATCAACGCTCAAATAACATTGATGTGCCTCATCAATAAGAATTTTTTTCTTTTTTATATTTGGGTTATTCTATCATCACGGACATGACGGTGGGGGGGAGGGGGGTGGGGGTAATGAATTATTACCTCAAATTTATTTCCCTCTTCTCAAATTGGTCCCACACCTTATATATCCCTTCAAATCAACTTCATTTTTCTTGGACCCTTCGTGACAACAAGACTTTTACTCATCTAAAGCATGTCTTTTATTCAACCCCAGTTCTACGCTTTGCCAACATCCATTAGCCTTTCAGGATAGAGATTGACACTTCCAATTATGTTATCATTGAAGTCCTCTAGGAGGGAAAACATCTAGTCATTGATCATTCTAAAATATTATTCAATGCAAAGTTATGTTACAATGCCTATGACAAGTAGTTTTGTGAACTCATTCAAAATCTCAAATATTGAAGTAACTAATTGCGAGGAAAGGAGACTTTCCTACATACAAACAATCACCTAATTGTATTTATAAACACTGAAACTAAGTTATAAGAGCAATGCCAACAAAATGGCCTCATATATTTAAGTAATTTAAAATACCAAGTACAAGAAATCCACCACCAATATATATTTGATATGATTAATAGTGTTCCTTTTTCTACACTCACCATGACCCTTAGGTCAAGGTAGCAACTTAAGAACTATGGAGAAAGAAAAATACTTGGAATATTTATTTTGGTCCTATGTTACAGGGTAAAAAAAATGCCCATTTTATATTTCTAAATTTGAGATGGTTGGTTATAAAATTGAATAAATTCTCTATGCTTGTTTAGAAGAGATGTTTCTCCTAATTAATGGGGTCATGCTTCCAGCAATGGAGGTCATTTTTGCATTAACAAAACCTTTTATCCTTTGTAATGCTAATGTTTTAGGTATTCCATGCATAAAAAGGTGACTTCCCTTCTCTGTAATTTCACTCTTTCTTTTACATCAAAACCTAGGAATTGTATGTTATATCTCTCACAATTCTTACATTCTTACTAGGTCATGTGAATCAATTTCCTTAGATTTTATCAATGTCGAACAAACTGCAACCACCTACTCACATAGTCGCTTCTTGATTATCATATCTTAATTTTCCACAATGTTAATCTTTATTCCCTATGAAAATAAAATCACTCCTTAAAAACATAGAAATCTATTTCCACTCATGTTTGGAAAATTTTGGCTTCCTCCTCACCACGATCTCTAATTATGATTATGTATTCCTCAACCACTTCTACAACCCTTTCACATTTTCTAGGTTGTAAATTGTGATTTTCTACTTCCTTTCATGTTTAGATAGATGGAAAAATATATGTGGTCAAGTGCATACGCATTCATACGCTTCTTGGTTCTATAGTAAACATAAATAATGGTACGAGTATTTGCACAGTGAATAGAACAATTATAATATACTTGTTCACAATTCTATGGGTCATTTTCTTGTGAAGTATGCTATGATTTTTAGCATGTTGATACTTGTCACATATTAGTCATGCTCCCCTTATCTTTTCCCCTCACAAATAGAAAGAACAATAACATGTTTCTTATTTCAAGACACCCTAGTATAGATTGATAACTATGTCTAACATGCTCTTGAACAAGCACTTGCCAATTTTAAGGCCTAAAAAGATGCACATTATGTTGCAACAGAGTTTAAATACATTAGGATAAAGTTTGGCTTCATTGTCCCATACAGCATTCATGAGCCAACAACCCCATTTCTTACAAATTGATTTATTTTTGAAGGTTTTCACATCAAATTCTGTTATTTATATCACAAAGTAGTGATGTTTTGAGATCAAACCAAGAAAAATGGATATTAGACACCAACATCATTTCTCATCGAGCAAAATTGATGTTAAACAACAAGAAGAAAATTGATTCGTTGCTGAAGTTTTTCATATTAATTTCCCTTATTTATGTGAGAAAGTCTTAAAAGAAGAAAAATTGAACTATTAACTTAATAATTAATGGAATTATTTTTTTAAATAATTCCTTTTGTATTTAAAAAGTAATCTAATATTTATAAGTTTTTAATAATGTTAGATTTTATTTTTAATAAAAACAAAATAAAAGCTATTTAATAGAAGAAAAAAAACTTAAACTTAAGGTTGTGCTTTTGATAATTCTTATTAAGTTCAGTTTGTTCTGGTTTCCACCAACCATATCAAACGTTTAGTATTGAATAGTTATTAACTCTAAATAATTGTTATAAAATAGTCATCTATAATTTTCCAATTAAATAAAAATTATAAAATTAACCCATTATATAGCACGTAAATTTAATCAAAACTCATATAATTACAAGATCAATTATCATATATAATGAAACATTATATGAAATCTCAGCAATTTTTTTAAACGGTTACATTTAAATTCAAAGGAGTCCTCACCTGGACATCTTGCTCTTTTGCTGTACTCGTCGGGTTACTTCCTTCTGAACATTTTTCGTATCGTTCCAACATTTTCTGCATGCTTCACGTGACATACACATGTAATATATCACTAAGCATTTCAATATCAACTGAATAAATTCATATACATAAATCATACATTTCCCATTCATAATACACACCGTAAAACATATTCATTAGTTTCTAATACACTAATTAAGTTCAATCATAATTTAATCTCAAATTAACTTGAAATATAAAAGACTATCTATACATCAATAAAGTTCTATCAGAATTTAGATTGTCTAGATTATACATCTAGAAGAATGTTAACATAGAAATAATATAAACTAACGTATTATAAAAGGAAATATGCAGAATAAGATGGAATTAAAAATAAAATAAAATTTTATATTGATAATTTAACTAAATATCAGTTGTATTTACCAATTATATTTATTTGTAAATAATGTTTTTTTAATAATAATAACAACAATAATATAGTTCAGAGGAGTTATTTTTAGTAGTGGGTTGAATGGTTGTTATCTTTCTCACCTAGGTTGAACACTCTACTAATGACATTTCCCTATTTAGGTTGAAATCTTCACTAGTGACATGATAAGTTTTAATCCATTGATAACTACCTTTGTAAAGTGCTTCATGCTTTATGACCTATTAATGACTACAAGTATAGGCTGGACTAGTACCAGCAACCTCACTCCAACCCTTGGACTAAGCGAAAAGTTTATTTCATTCCTTTGAAGAAAAATAACAACAATTCAATTTTAAAACCAACATAGATCCATTTAAGTGCATCTTAAGTGCAGATGTAACATGAGCCTAGAGGTATCAAATTAATTTTTTCACATATAAACTTCTTTAGAGTGCAAAATACATTACATAATTTTTCATTGTTTAAATTATTCTCATTATTAATATATTTTTTAGATATGTCAATATATTCATATTAAATATTTTATTGATAAACCACATTGATAATTATGATATAAACATAAAATATTTTATTTTAACAATTTTTTTCCCATATATAGATATGTATGAAGTTGATATTTATATAAATTAGTTCACATAGATCTTCAAATAGTTTATTTAAATATCTTATTGAAATAATTTTTTTTAAATATAAAGCTTAAACATCTTACTCACATTTTTATTTCCAATTACTTTACAGCCTATTCATTTTTTTTAATTATAGCCAATATTAGTTTTTTCTTTAAAGCAGAATGTATTTTTATTTTAAAGAGACATGTATCAACTTGACTGATGGACATACCCTGGATGGATACATACTTACATCTTGGACCGATAATACTTACACATCTACACATCCCCTCATACTGGGTTGTAAAATAAACCTATCCCTTCAATTACATTAAATTTTATATTAATATATAATAATAATTAAATTAAATTTATATTAATATATAATTTTTAATTTATAAATTTGGAAATCCTCTACTATACCCAAAAAAATATTAGTTAAGTATTAATTTTAAAAATCTATTTGTTTTATTCATAAAATAATTAAATTATTACTATTAATTCAATTAAAAATTAACTATATTTAAGACAAATAAACTGAAATAAGTAAACTATACTCTTGAAATTTAATAAAAATCAGTATTATCCATTCATTTTTATTCAATATTTTAATAAAAATATAGCGGGTATAAATAACAAATATAACAATATAATCAATATTATTGGGAGCGGAGCGAAAGCGGGAAGCAGGAAGTGAAAGTGGGAGCAGGAGCGAACATTTCAGAAGCTCCCGGTTTGAGAGCATCCCAGAGCAATTTTTTTAAAAATTTATATATTTTTATATATTTTTTAATTTTGATAACATATATGTAAAAACATGTAGAAGAGATATTTAAGATAAAAAAAACATAGATATCATTGAACCATATCAATCAATCATCTAGAAGTTATAATCTTCATCAACATCCCACAAGTTAGTAAAATACATATTACAACTGCAACATATTGAGTCTCGTGAATCATGATTCATCAAATTCAATCTTAAAGTTTCGACTTCAAGCTTTTCAAAATTGAAAATTCAATAAATAACATTTATCATCATTGATCACCAAAGTTGTACTTGTAAGCTAAGTTTAACCATTACAAGAAATAATATCTTAGATATTTCTAAGTCCTAACTTCTAATTGTTAACATGAAATGAAATGTAATAAAATGAAACATGAATAATGAAATGAAATGAAACAACTTTAGTCTTTTACGAAGCATCATATTCATAGTTCACTATCATTACCAATGAGTTATAATTGCCAACTTCAAACTTCAAATTTTCATTGTCACAGTCATATATTGTTTACAAAAAATATCATTATGATATGAAAGAGTCAAGAGTCAAGGACTCAAGATTCAACAGTTATGAAAACTAATAAAAACTAGAAAAGACAAGTAAATTGTAAATCTACATGTGGCCCTTGCCACGAGAGTCTCCAGGAGTATAAGCAGGCCGTGGTGGTCTTCTAGGAGTCTCCCGCACAGACCGACGACCAGAACTAGAAGGCACATGCCCTCCGCATGAGGGTGTAGATGGAGGTGGCGACAGCAAAGGAACAAGACTCGAAACTCGAGCACTACTACTGGATGGTGGAGGTGGCATGGCTGCTGCAGGTGCTTCATCTTCATCCCTTATAAGTTCCTCTTCCAGTTCTTCAAGATGTATAGTGTCATCCTCCAAATTGTCATCCTCTAGCAGATTGACCCAAATTTTATATGTGGGATCTTCATAAGCCCGATCAGAGTAATGACTCAACAACCTCAAGTAGTAGTGCACATAAACCAAGCTTTCTGCTCGGTTTTCATTGAGTCTGTTTCTTTTCACATTATGTATGTAGCTGCAGGTGCTCCAACACCTCTCTGTAGAAGAAGTATTTACAACTTGTGAAAGAACTTTTTCTTCCAATTTTGGCAGAAGTCCCTGGCCGCCATATGTTTCCCACCATGTGAGAGAATCAAACCTATCTCTGTCTTCCATTGCATGGAAGTTACCAAACAAACCAGTGCCACTGAAGTATTTGCCTATTTCAAAGCGCACAGCGGCACATTCCTCCCTATCAGGTATAAATTTTTCTAATGCTTGCAAATATCCACTAGTTACCTCTACATCTAAATGGGGTTTGGTCGTAATCCCACCCCTGATGCTGGTTGGCCCAACCAAGATGTATAGTATTTTGGCGTAAGGATATGCGCCAAGCAATGTAGTGGAAGATTAAATCTATTCCACTTTTCACACACACAATCGTGAATCAGTTTATACAAGTTGGGATCCCTGTTATGAACAATATCTTTTATTTGCCCCAACATGGTATCCATCTGCTCATACACCTCGCCAATCACTGGTTTGTCTATATCTGCAAACCGAATCATCTGATAAATGGGCTTGGTGAAATCCAATACATGCTTCACACTTGTCCAAAACTGACCATCAAGAGCACCCTCCTCCACCAGTTCAAAACCTCGCGTGTCAGCTGCATTTGTAGCCCTTTCCTTTAATACCTACCAATGTGGACTTGATACCATGCTAGCCAATGACTCTCTTACCTTCAAAAGGTGCCTGAAGGTGAGGTAATAGCTACCAAATCTGGTCTTTGCAATCTTCAACAACTCCAATCTCGAGTGACTGCGGAAAAGGTCATGGGTATTGCTATGATTTGTAATAAATTTTATCATTTATTTTCCTTTCTTGTAAAAATCACCAATCCAATTCTATTGTCCATTTTTGTTCTTGACAACATCATGCATCAGAAGGTTCAATGTGTGAACCAAACATCCAGACCAAAATATGTTGCGGCATTTATCCTCAATAATTACTCCCACTACCTTACAATTAGGAGCATTATCAATGATGACTTGGATGACATTTTATGGCCCAATATGGTCAATTTTTTCAAGTAATGCTTCTGCAATGTTGATGGCGGTCCTGAACTTGTCTGAGTAATCATGTGCAGTTAGAAAGATGGCACCACTAACAGACACAGCAAGAACACTTATCAATGGCTTGCCTTTTACATTTGTCCATCCATCAAATATAATGGACACCCCATGGTCAGTACAAGAACTTGTCATTCTATTCAAAGAAAGTGATATTTTTGCTTTTGATGATCAAGTCCAATGATTCTTGCCTTGTCATACCCAGGGCTCTTGTATCCTTTAGGGGCATCATTTATAGCAGAAACCATTCCGTGCCAATAAGGTGAGCGAAGAACATTGAATGGTATCCCACATGCATAAAGAAACATGTAAACCTTTGAATCCACATCATTCCTACACCCCTGATCAAGGAAATCTGATATGGTTCTATGCCTTAAAGCTGATGACCCTGTGCCTCCATATCCACTGCCTTGGGAGGATGCTAAAGGAGTTCTTTGTGCTTGTGATTGTGAGCTTGGTTCAAAGAAACCCCTTGATTTTTTTGATTTGTATTGGGCTTCCTCCTCTTCCCTTATGTATTTTTCTCTATCCGCTGCTGACACCACTGGACAAGTTTTGAATCCTATTTGTTTGTCTCCATCCCATGGCCTTTTCCCGCAGAGGTGTCTTCTGGCACGGGTGTATGAACTTGTGTAATCATTGTTGCAATGGGGGCAATGAAATTTAGTGGTTCCACCCCCTCTCCCTGCTTCAGGCCTGTTAAAATATTTCCACAATGGGGTTTGGTCTTGTTTAGTTTTTTGAGAGGCATGTTCACCCTCCTCCAGCTCCTCCTCACTGGGGTTTTTATCAAATCCACTTTCTCCAGCTTCTTCATCCCCCTCTTCATTTTGGCCCCTCTGTTTCCCACTCTCCAACACCATAATGACCCTAAAGGGGACCAAGAAGAGGAAAATGACAAGAAATATAGCCAGGTCCATGATGTTTGATATTTGTAGGCTTTTGAATATACAAATTAATTTAATTTATTTAAATTAATTAATTTAATTTAGATTCATGATTTTTTTACTAAATATAGTTAATAAACTAAAATAAACTAACTAAATTACTACCTAACTAAATTAAACTAACTAAATTACTAAGTTACTTACCTCTTTGTAGGCTTGCTCCTTGCTCCTCAGTGCTTGCTCCTCGCTTCTCCTCGCTCCTTTGCTCTTGCTCTCCTTTGCTCTTGCTCTCATTCAAGTGATAATGAAATTTTTTTAGCCCCATTGTGTTTATAAAACATAATTTTTTTTTAAATTAGATTTTTTTTGGTGTCTATGATTTTGTTTTTTCTGCCGGATCACTCCCGTCATCGGCCGAATCACTCCCGAAGCGAAAATTTGAAGCTTGGGAGCGATCGCTCCTTGATCACTCCCGAGCTATAATTTTCGCACCGGAAGCGGAAATGCATTATCGAGAGCGCGCTCCCGAGCCGCTCCCACCTAGAGAGTGGATTGGGAGCGGGAGCGAGGGGGGGGGGGGGGGGGGGGGGGGGGGGGGCGCTCCCCCGCAACATAAAATATAATGATTATTAATGAAATGAATTCTTTTCTAAAATTATCGATAATCATGAAACAAAAGTACAACATTGTTCAAAACGTTCTCCTTGTGCAACTAAATAGCCTTGCAAACTTACATACTAAATTACTATATGACAATGCATTGATATTGAAAATGTCAAACTAAAGGTGCCATATGATAATCATGTGCAGTAGCAAAGGCAAGCGAATGGGATACGAAATTATAAAGCAAGCTGAAATGGAATATGATTCAAAGTACCACAGACAGGATTATTAATGAAATGAATTTTTTTCTAAAATGATCAATAATCATGAAACAAAAGTAAGTCCAACATTGTTCAAAATGTTCTCTGTATGCAGCTAAATAGCCTTGCAAACATACATACTAAAATTACTATACGACAATGCATTGATATTGAAAATGTCACCGTCTGAGAATCATGTGGAGGTAGCAAAGGCAAGCGAATGTGATACAAAATTACAAAACAAGTTGAAATGGAATATGATTCAAAGTACCACAGACTTCATGCACCCAAATTGAAAATCCAATACCAAATCAGACCTATGGAAGACGTACATAAAATCTTTATATTCTTTCTCAGAGTTCCTGAATAGCGAAAGTTAAGAGTCAGTTTCAAATGTGTAGTCAACCCTTCTCTTATTCTCAGATTTATATTTGCGCTGCATTTCCTCATTCCAGGTAAGCCATGCCTAAACATATTCTTATTCTTCCATTACCTATGCACATTCTGCACATATTGGTATAACTAACGACAACACAGACTTCTGGTAGTTTGATTCGAAACAACTAGTGCAAACTTCAAAGTAAGTAAATGTTCTCCTCTTGATTTTGTATGTGTTAGTTCAGAGCATACATAACACACAACGGATTTATACTCAGAGACTTAGACAGCAATAGTAGAGAATAATTCACAGAGTCAGACAAAAGGAGAAACAACAAGATTACTTAGTTAGAAACAACGGAATAGATAAAACAATCACTGGAGAACAAAAATAACTTTGCATTACATAACAGGCTTGGTCCTTGGCCTGCTTTCCTTGGCCAGAGAAATTACAAATTTTTAGAGGCAGAAGTAGGATCTAGAATCCTTTATGTGATTCAGATGGAGATCTGGAATGACCTAGAAACCACTGGTGGTGTAGGAGGATCTAGAATCCTGCATGTGATTCTAGAAACTACTCGCAGTGTAAAAGGATTTAGAATCATGCATGAATTTGGCTTCACACTTAACATTCTCCCACTTGTATCCAAATAAGAGTGATCAAGTCACACCGAGTCCTACCATGCCTCTACATAACTCATGTTTATTTCGTGGTAGAATCTTAGTGAGCATATCAGCAGGGTTCTTATCTGTATGGATCATTTCCAAGGATAACTGTTCCTCCTCCAACACATGCCAGATCCAATGGTACCTTAAGTCAATGTGCTTGGTTTCTGAATGAAATTTTGGGTTTTCGCTAAGTGAATGGCACTCTGACTATCACAATATAACACATACTTGTCCTACTTTATTCCTATCTCTCCTAGGAATCACTGCATCCAAAACGTCTCTTTACAAGCTTCTATTGCAGCTATGTACTCTGCTTCTGTTGTAGAGAGGGCTACTATTCTTTGTAGCCTTGACACCCAAGATACTCCTTCACCTGCAAATATATACAAATAACCTGTAGTGGACTTTCCGGTATCCATATCTCTAGCCATATCTGCATCTGTAAATCCTTCAAGCACAATCTCATCATGACCAAAACATAAACAATAATGACTAGTACCCTTGAGATACCTTAAAATCCATTTTACTGCTTGCCAATGTTGTTTGCCTAGATTAGTAAGAAACCTGCTCACTACTCCCACTGAATATGCAATGTCTGGTCGTGTGCATAACATGGCATACATCAAATTGCCAACTGCTGAAGCATAAGGAATCTTGCTCATCTCTTCTTTCTCCTTGTCATCACTAGGACATAATTCAGTACTCAACTTGAAATGGGCTGTAAGGGGTGTACCAACTGGCTTGGCATCCTTCATATTAAAACTGTCAAGCACCTTCTTGATATATTTTTCTTGTGATAGCCACAACCTTTTGTTTTTCCTGTCACACATAATCTGCATGCCCAATATCTGTTGTGCTAGTCCCAAATCCTTCATTGTAAATTTGCTACCCAAATCTTTCTTCAACCTATTCATCTTATTATTATAATGCACAACAATCAACATGTCATCCACATATAACAATAATATGATATACTTTCCTTGATCATACCTCTTGATATAGACACAATGGTTAGCTTCCAACCTATGAAAACCATGTTCCAACATGAATGAATCAAATTTCTCGTACCATTGTCGAGGTGCCTGTTTCAACCCATAGAGACTCTTCTTCAACCTACAAACAAGGCCTTCTTTGCCTTTTTCTATGAAGCCTTCTGGCTGCTCCATATAAATTTCTTCCTCCAGTTCACCATGAAGGAAAGCAATTTTTACATCTAACTATTCACATTCTAGGTCTAAAGCAGCAACTAGACCAAGAATGACTCTAATGGATGACATTTTAACAATAGGTGAGAAAATTTCAGTGAAGTCAATACCTTCTTTTTTAGCAAAATCTTTCACCACCAGTCTTGCTTTATACCTCTCCTTGTTTTTGTCACCTTCATGCTTAATCCTATACACCCATTTGTTTTGTAGAGCCTTTCTACCTTTTGGGAGGTTTACCAACTCCCAAGTTTTATTTTCCTGCAAAGAGTTCATTTCTTCTTCCATTTCTTTCTTCCATTCTTTACTATGCTCGACTTTACTAGCTTCTTGAAAATAATTAGGTTCACCTTCATCAATCAACAAAATGTAGCTTGAAGGAGGATACCTTTGCAAAGGTTTATGAGGCCTAGAAGATCTGCGAACCAACTATGGCGATGCATTGTCAGGTCGAATCTCCTGTAAAGGTTCCTGCAAGATTCCTTCTTCATGTTGTTCATTATTTTCCACTTGTTGTTCTTCATGCTCCTGAATTTGCTGTTCATTTTCTTGTATTGGTGGTATGTTTTCCTACTGCTCTTCAAACCTGTCAATAACCTTCTTAACCTCCAACTCACCTACAGTACTCTTTAACATTTCTGACTCACTAAATATAACATCCGTGCTTCTAATAATTTTATGTTTGACTAGACCCCATAGACGATAACCAAGATCTTCATCCGCAGATCCCAAAAAAATTCATTTCATAGATTTATCATCAGCTTAGTTCTATTTTCTTTGGGAATATCTACGAATGCTTCACATCCAAAGATTTTCAAGTGAGAATAATACAAATTCTTACCAGTCTAAACTTCTTCAGAGATACTGCCATCCAAGGCTGTAGTTGGAGATCTATTTATGAGGTAGCAAGCAGTCCTGATTGCTTCAGCCCAAAAATTCTTCTCCAAACCAGAATTGGACAACATACTTCACACCTTTACCATAATGGTGCAATTCATCCTTTCTGCGACACCATTTTGTTGAGGAGTACCAGGCACATTCTTCTCATGCTTTATGCCAAACCTGTTAGAATATTCCTTAAATGCATTTGAGCAATATTCTCCACCATTATCTGTTCTTAAACACTTCAGCAATTTGTTAGTCTCTCTTTCAACAACAACATGGAATTTTTGAAATATTCCAAACACTTCACTTTTACTTTCATGGATGCATCATCTATAAATGTTACAAAAAATGATGCTCCTCCTAATGATTTGATGTTAACAAGCCCAAACACATCTGAGTGTACCAATTCTACCACATTTTTCTTTCTGTCATGGCCACCTCTAAGGAATGAAACCGTTCTTTGTCTACCATATATAAAATGCTCACAAAGATCAAGACTGTAGGATTTCAAACCTAGCAATAAATTTTTACCAATAAGGATTTTTAAGCCCTTATCGCTCATGTGACCCAAATGCTTATGCCACAAATCATCTGAATTTCCTTTTTTGTGACAGCAGCCAAATCTGATTTTCCTATCAGTGTCTTCAATGTGTATAATGTTCTTGTCTTGGGTCCTTTGGCCACGACCAATACACCTTTGATAATTTTTCAGCCTCCTTTTCCAAAACTTGTCGAATAGCCTTCATCATCCAGTCATCCCATAGAGATTGAACTCATGCGCATTTCTGGTACATGCCTGACCTGTTTCAACAATATATCTTGTCCATCTTTCATCTTGATCTGGACATCTCCCACTCCAACAATACTGCAAAAATGATTATTCCCCAAATGCACTCTACCATAATCACCGGGATTATATGAAACAAAACTATCTTTGCATGGGCTTACATGGTGAGGTGCCCCAGAGTCAGGATCCAATCAAAGTTAGTGCTAGATGTATATACACATGCATCCTCTACTGAAACAGTAAACAACACATCACCATCTATGGCTACAGCAGTAGTCTCACCTTCATTTGTGCTAGATGACTTGTGATTTGTACTAGACAGTCTCCGATCCTTTTGCCCTCTCTTCCAGAATCGAAATTCTTTCTTCATGTGCCCATGTTTGCCATAATGAAAGCAGATGATCCTTCCTCTCCTTGATTTTGATCAGCCTCTTGATCTTGATCGCCCTTGCTGGCCTCGATCCATTCTCCTACCACAATCAGCTAGAGCTAGAGCCTCTTCTCCCTGGTTTTCCGCAATTGACTTGCGTCGCAACTCCTCATTTATTAAATTGTTGTTGACATCATCAAACTTCAAGGTCCCTGTAGTTGTTGAAGTGCTCATAGCTACAATTAAATTTTCCCAGCTGTGTGGCATATAACACATTAGCAAAATAGCTCTAATTTCATCATCTAAAATGGTTTTAACAGAGGCAAGTTAATTAGTAATAATATTAAATGCATTCAAGTGCTCAGCAACTGAAACACCCTCCTTCATTTTGAGATTATAAAGCTTCTTTGTCAAGAACTCTTTGTTTGATGTTGTGTTCTTCTGATATAGATCATGGAGCTTCTTCCATAATCCTTCAGCCGTCTTTTCTACGGACACATTAAAGTAAACATTCTTTGCTAAATATTGGCGGATTGTTGCAATCGTCTTTCTATCTAGCTTATTCCACTCTTCACTTGTCATTGATGAGGGTTTTTTTTTGTGCCTCAATCGGCAAATACCAATCCTTTAAAATCAATGTATCCTCCATCTGTGATTTCTATAGGGCAAAATTAGCCCCGCTCAACTTCTCCATATCTGTAACTGTTGTCTCCATTTTCAATCAAATTCACGCCCCAAAACACAAAAAGCTCCACCTAAAAACAAAACTTTAATTATTACTCTTTAAAATTTAGTAATAATGACCTTCCTCCTTTTAAAATACCCTTTTTTCAAAATTCCTGCTCCTTTTTAAAATATACTTTTCAAAATTCCAACATATAATTATATATGTTTCATAATAAATATAAAAACATATATAATGTTTTAATCTATTCACATTTCATACATACATATGTTGGTTTGAGAAAAAAACTTGACGTATACATGCAAGCTTGATGTACAAAAAAACTTACGAACACCACATTTCAACTCCAATCTCCACGGATCTCCACTTTTCAAACTCCAGCAACACGTTTCAACATAGGTCCACGACCTTGTTTTTCTTGCAGGAACCATCTTTTAGTTCCAACATTCCTCAGCTATTTCCTAGACAGATCCTTCAACAGCTCCAAGGGTAACAACCAACGTTTTAACGAACGTTGCCAGAGCAAGGCGATGGCACTAAGCAGCTTGCACGGTGGATATTCGAACTTCGCTATAATACCAGTTGTTAGTTTAGAGCATACATAACACACAGCATATTTATACTCAGAGACTTAGACGGCAATAGCAGAGAGTAATTCACAAAGACAGACAAATGGAGAAACAACAAGATTACTTAGTCAGAAATTGCGGAATAGATAAAAAAATCACTGGAGAACAAAAATCACTTTGCATTACATAACAGGCTTGGGCCTTGGCTTGCTTTCCTTGGCCAAAGAAATTACAAATTTTTGGAGGGAGAAGAAGGATCTAGAATCTTGTATGTGATTCAAATGGAGATCTGGAATGGCCTAGAAACCACTGGCAGTGTAGGAGGATCTAGAATCCTGGATGTGATTCTAGAAACTACTGGCAGTGTAGAAGGATCTAGAATCCTGCATGAATTTGGCTTCACACTTAACAGTATGGTAGTCGTGGACAGTCGCAATTCTCTTATTCTAGGAATTTTTTATGCTACCTGGTCTTTTCTTGCCAGCCTACAAGATCGGGAAAGAAAACATGTAAAATAATGTGGCATAGAAGGAAAAAACATTACTAAATTAAGAATTTAATTAAATAATGAATTTATTATTATATGTGGACTTTTATATTTATTTGTAAATAATATTTGTTTTATTTTCCACAAATCCGTGTGGGAGGGAGTCTGGACAATCCAAACCACCTCCCCGTTGCACGCCCCTCACCACACACTTAATAACGGCAGCACATCTGGCCTGGCCAGGGATTTCGTAGCGCTTCAGTGTGCTTTTCACAGCCCCTTGAGAAGGCAACGAGGGTGTGGTGTCAAGTCCATCCCCTCAAGTATTTAAAACTTACTAAGCACATGCCCAACGAACTTGGTCTTCGCAGCAGTCACTTGCTATTAAATTGATGGAAGCTTGCAGCGTCCAATTCAATTTTGGCTCTTGAGAGAAGGTAGTGTCTCAAGCATTCTGTGGTTTTACGGCCATGGTGTGAGAGCGAGGAAGGCCCAGTGAAGGAGGGCATAGACAAGGCTAACCTCCCCACACTATGAAGTTGGCATGAAGATGAGCACTTCGACGGTGCAATCCCCTACCGTTTCAGATGCATGGTGGCAGAAGTTAAAGCTCCTGAAGTTCCCACCTCAAGAGATCACTTTGCACAATGTTTTTGGGCCGACATATCTCATGCTTGAGGGTCATGTGTTGGATTCATAGCAATCTCATGCTTGATAGTCATGTGTCGGATTCATAGCAATATCATGCTTGACAGTCATGTGTTGGATTCCAAGTATCACCTCCACCCTACAAAGTCGGGTTATCATAAAATTAGACGCCTTCGAGGTTTGAATTACACAGGTTGGAATCCCCATCGATCGACACAGTGCATGATTCTTCCTTCTCTCCCAAGCTTGGAGACGCTCCTCACGGTCGATTGCATAGTCTCTCTCCCCAGTGTTGCAGGATCCTTCACCCACCCTCAAGGATTTAAGGCAGGACCCATGTCCCATAAAAATCCACAGTTGATTCTCCGACGTAACCATGGATCAGAACCATGTGGAACCGATCTATTGTTTTAGATTCCCGGTCTAAGAATCCAAAAAATGATCCGCCACGGATCCATGAAGGTTCGAGCACAAATCCACCTATGTCACATCTCTATTTGGGCAATAGTCTTTCAACCGCATATAGGCAGGTGCGGCACCACTACCCAATTTATTTTTAACAAAACTCTCAAATACGGAGTACACCTAACATTCAATACTTACAATATTTTTCAACTTCACTGAGCAATCATTATTTTTTTACATAGCGAAAACATTCATCTTTATCATCATTCATATATAAATACAACAGTGCAATATTTCTTCAAAGGGAGGGGCAACTCCCTGGTTAGAGCTTGCCCACAATATACAAATATATAATTTTTACAAGTTTATACAATGATCAGGGTTTACAAGTTAACCAGAAAATTACCATTGGCAAAACTGCCAAACTTCACTTTCCAACTCGGTTGCCGTTAAGCCTCACCCCAAGCTATTGTTCAGCTCTTCCAAAGTTCTTGTTCAACCCTACCCAAGCTCTGTCGTTCAGGGTGGCCCACTTTATCGTGCAACCTTGCCCTCGCCAGCTCATATCGTAGTTCGAGCAGCAATGCCCATTGCGTGTTCTTCAACGCTCATCTAACAGCGCTACCTGGTGCCTTCATGTTACACCACCCAGCTCGTGGGCAAGGGCATCCACGCCTTCCTACAGCCCACCCACAACTCGGGTCCAACTCGCCCAACTTTGCATGTGACCAGACTCCACTCGCCCGACTGTTCGAACTCTACTCAACCGCAATCCTCCTTTCAAACTTCAGGCGATTGCTCCCTCAGCAGCTCACGCTGCGGCAGTCTGCCCGACTCGCCCAGGCAGCCTTGTCCCCACTGCCCTATTGTTCCGTTTTTTGTTTTCGCAAAGTGCTTTGACCCACCCATCCGCCTGCACCTCAGTGTGCGCCTATGCTTGTCTTCCTTGCTCGCCAAGTTCGCATGGTCTTGCTTGGAATGACTTGTGTTGATGCTTCCTTGATGTATTTCCTCCTCCATGTGTGCACCTATATATACAGTTGCACCATGGATGTTGATAGGTCGGCCTACCCAAGCCAACCATATAACATGACCACCAAAACATGTCGTTTCACCCCTCCTTAAGTCAGTGCACCCCAACTATGGGTCAGCTCACCAACCGCTCGATTTTTCGCCCTTCGTATAAGCTCATTGCAACTCATCCAACACTTAGACGTTTTTCAATTTTCTTGGTATTTCGACCCCATGCTAGTACATCGCACCTCACCCTCTCGTCGCACGACTTGTGCCTTCATCGCATTTCATCGCATGTGACTCGAGCGCATTTAACCGTCCGCCCGACTCGTCGCCTTTAACCGAAATTCATGTCACCTGGCGCGTCGCACATCGCCAACTCGTGGGCGTGACATACTCCCCCACTCTAAATAATTTTCGTCCTCGACAATATCATCCCAATAACCTCCATTGTCAAGACCATAAGTCCACAAAATTATGTGTATGGGTATCCAAATGTGTCCACCTCTGACCTGCCTTGTGCCATCGATATGCCAAACTCTACAAGAAAATCATGTGTTTGTAGCCCTCATGTTAGTGACTAGTTGGGTAGCTAATCAACCATACATTCCCTCCATAAGAACACATGCGCCTACATCATCATGACTCATCACTGCACACTGTTGTCAATCGTGTCCATCTTACCCTAGATGTCTGCTGAAAATTGTTGGACACTCACTGCTATGAGTAGCCAACAATGAGCTTCATCCCCCATGATATTCTAAGAAGAGGGGGAGGAAGTGGACCCTGAAAGCTCTCCTTCTTCCTCGCATATTAGCTTAATCCCTCTATGATGAGCCTCGGTATTGCAACAAGAATGTTGCAATTCACAAGGCTACCGACTTTCATTTTTTTAAACTTTTTGCTTTATAAATGCAAATAATAATCTTTCCTTGATATTTGGCAGGGGAGACAGGTGTGGAGGAAGAGGGTTAAAATGGTCTTGATGGCATGGACGTCAAGTAGAGGCCTATTCCCAACTTCAATGATGATTTTTCTCAATTCGGGTTCAAAACAGGCCGCTACAAGATTTCCTACAGGATGTACCAGTTCTCCTATAGGATACCCTAGTTCTCCTACAGGATCCCTTGTTTTACTACAAGATGTTATAGATTTACTATACGAAATGGTTCAAAACAGAGTGCTACAAGATTTCCTATAGGATGTACTAGTTCTCCTACAAAATCCCCTGTTTTACTACAAGATGTTACAGGTTTATTATACGAAATGGTTCAAAACGTACCCCTACAGAATGTACTAGTTCTCCTACAAGATCCCCTAGTTCTCCTACAGGATCCCCTGTTTTACTACAACATGTTACAGATTTACTATATGAAATTATAATTCATCAAATGACCTAGCAAATCAAATCCAAATTGGATGGGAAATTGTTTTTTATTGAATAGGATGATTTAAGTCCCCATTTCAAGTGGAATCACTCAAAAAGACCTCTGTTAACACACACTAAAAAATAGTAGAAAGTTACTAGTCGAAAATTTAACAATTCGAGAACTAGTGAGCTAGTAAATCTATAAAATGCCTAACGTAAGCAAATGCAAATGCAATGGGGTAATTTTTGTTATGAACTAAAATGTTTTTTTATCTAATTCAACTGGAACCAACTTGATTAAAGCTCGTTAGCATGCTCTAAAAAATAGAAGAAATTTATTGTTCTTTGCCACAAAGGAGTTCCAAAAATATAGAATTGGGAATATGAAAGTTAATCCAAGTAGCTCAATGATTACTATGACCTTCAAAAACTTTTCCAAGGATTAAATGATGCTTTTGATCCTGCAAAGAAACTTACATCAACCATTTAATGCAATCTTACAACAAAAAAACATAAACACTAAATATAGAAATAGAAAGAAATAAAAACAAGAGATGCATGTGAATAGGAATTGAAAAAAAGAAAAAGAAAAAAAAGATACCAAATGGCTCTGAGGCTTCTAGGATGGCCAATCCCAAGGAAACTCAGAGACCTATGGAGGGAAACAAGATTTAGACGCTGAACATGACATCCATCTTCATTATTTTCCTCAATACAATTACATCCCTACAAGAAAATACAATGGAGCTGCATAAATACGAGTTCTCTCCACAAGAACACTAATAAAAAATATATCCCTAGAGGCAAATGCGACTTAGTACTTACAAAAAATGATTAGGAATCATTCCTCATGAAAGGAGGAAACTTTCCCCACCAAAATCCCTTCATTAGTGGATCTGGTTCCCAATACGAGGAATATGCATTAAATGGCAGGGAACGCATTCCTAGATTTTTTCAATCATTGGAGTTCCACAATATGTCACGTAATCTGATAATACCTTGTTTATTTATTATTTAACATTGATCCTCCTGTAGTAGGGAGCAAGTCCCTAAATTATCTCCTCCTCCAAATCTTCATAATCTGCTCAATATTCTCACAATATTCCACAAAAATAAATAATATTAGGCACAAATATGCAATTATTCATAAACCTTCCTAATAAATATATTAAAGTTAAAAATACATTATCTAATGCAAAAAGAGAGGTTTAATGTGCTAAAGGATGGTCATAGTCCTTAATTTATGTTTAATTTAGAGGCATGGGCCTTAATTTATATCTAATTTAGAGGCCCATCAATTTGTGAGGATCTTCCACGATCTCTAATCTCTACAAGTATGCTTCCCAACTCTCTGTCTGATCATCTGGTCTAGCATCCTCATCCTTCTCTATTGCCTCTACTCTGTTTAATAGATCCAAGATAATATCAGACAACGCCCTAATCACCTATGATTGCTCCATAAGTTTTGCCTATGTAGAAGACAACCTCTTACAGACTTCCTCATCTCGTTTGATTTCCTCCACATTCATCGTTATCAACTTAATTCACTTGTTGTATCCCCTATGGTTGGTACACCAATGGGTACTTCCTCACGTTCGTCATAAATGTACAACTTCTTCATGTGTGGAACTATCATAGCTTCAAATTGCTTCATAAATTCCATGCCTAGTACATCTTCATAGTCATCTATCCACATCACTGAAATCAACCTTCCCTATGCATTCACCTAGTGTCACATTGACCTTCTCAGTGACACCAATCACAGAATCATGTGAAGAATTCACCACTTTCAATTGTGCTTGAACTAGTATAAATTTCAGCCCAATCCTGCTTGCAGTGTCTTCACTCATGAAGTTATGAGTTGCACCTCTATCCACCATAGTGAGAATAATGTCTTTCCCAATCTCCATCTCCACATATTCCAACTAGTTCCTTTCGAGATCTCTTTGTGAGATCGCTTCCGTAACCACTGCAGGTCCCAAAATCTGCATAACCCCAACGAAAGTTTCTTCTTTCTTCTTCGCATTAGATTCTGCCATCGCTGCCACTTTCGGTCTTAAAGGATAATTCTTCAACGTATGTGGTTCTTCACATATCCAGCACTTCAAGGGCTTCTCTGTCTCCGTCTTATCATACGATCTCGAAGGCTCTTCTTTTGTAGACTTCTCTTTCGGCTTATCAATGTTCTTTCTCTCTTTGATTACTTCATCATAATATTCTACCAAGCGATCAATTGCTGCAAAAGCTTCTTCAAGTGTCTTAATCTTTTGCCTCTTCACCTCATTGCGTGCCTAAGGCTTCAATCCTATAATGAAATTGAACACCTTGTCCCTTTTCGCCATATCAGGTAACTCCAAAACTGCACTTGGGAACTCTCATTGATATTCTTGTAGACTCCCTGTTTGTTTTATGTATTTTATCTTCATCCTTGCATCCCATGTTTCGTCTTGTGGACTAAAATGAGCTTGCAAAGCTTTCTTCATGTTTTCCCATGAAGTGATATCCACAGCATCACCATTAGCAATTTGGTCCATCTTCCTTCGCCACTACATCTTAGCATCCTTCATCAAGAATTGAGTAGTGCCCTTCACTTTGGCCTCATCATCAGACATATACCCAAACGCTCCAAGTATTGCTCCATATCCCATATAATGTTACCAAGAGTTTTTGCACCTTTTGTCCCATCATAAAAATCAGGTCCCTTGACTTTCACATGAGAAACTCCTCCACCAAAACTTTGCCTAATTTCCTTCTTCAAAACTGTTATCTCATTCCGAGCATCTCCAAGATCTTTCTGCAACTTTAAGATTTCTGCCAAACCTTGGTCACTTGAAGCTCCAATCTCTTTCACTTCTTTCTCTGTTTGCGTATAAAGCCATTCTATATACTCATATCAGATTTTGAGGTCTTCAAAATCTTCCTTCAACTTCGTATACTCAACCTGCAACCTAGCTGCCATATCTCTATGTTCAACATATTCAGACTTCACCAAAGTGAAGTCAGAAGCCAGCGCCTAAATCCTATCCACCACTCAATCCATAGGGCTTGGTTCAACGTCCTTGCGAGATTCCCGCGCCATAACTTGAGATTTCTCTGCTTGACTTGCCATCAACTTCCTTTGTGATCTAGTAGCGACCATATACTTCTTCTATCGTTCAACTTGGCTCCTTACTTCCCCCTGTCAAAATTCTGTAAACTGATCAAAGGACTAGACCTCTTGTACCACCTCACGAAGTGTAGTGGTATCAACTTCTCTTCAAGTATTAACTAACCTCTGATACCACTTATCACACCCCTATCCTGGCAGTAGTCTTTCAACCGCACATAGGCACGTGCAACACCGCTACCCACTTTCTTTTTAACAATATTCTCGAGTACGGACTACACCTAACATTCAATACTGAGAATATTTTTCAACTTCACTAAAAATTTATCATTCTTTTACATAGCAAAAACATTCATATTTATCATCATTCATATAAAAGTACAACCGTACAATATTTCTTCAAAGGGAGTGGAAACTCCTTGGTTAGATCTTGCCCAACAATATAGAAATATAAAGTTTTTCCAAGTTTATACAATGATCAGCGTTTATAAGGGAACCCCAACATTACCTTGGCAACACTGCCAAACTTCACTTTCCAACAATGTTGTTATTCAGCCTCACCCCAAGGTATTGTTCAGCTCTGCCCAAGTTCTCGTTTAGGCCTACCCAAGCTCTGTCATTCAAGGCGACCCACTCTATTGTGCAGCACCACCCTCGCCAACTTGTATCATAGTTCAGGCAGCAGCACCAACTACGTGTTTTGCCGCACTCGTCCAACAACTCTACCCGACACCTTCGTGTTACACTGCCCAGCTCATGGTCAAGGACGCCCGCGCCTTCGTGCAGCCCACCTACAACTCAAGTCTAACTTGCCCAACATTGAATGCGCCCAGCCTCCATTCGCCGGACCATCACCAACTGTTCGCCTGACTATTCGAACTCCACCCAACCGCAATCCTCCATCCAGACTTCAGGCAGGTGCACCCTCAACAGCTCGCCTTGCAGCAGTATGCCCGACTCACCCTAGTTCGCTCGCCGCCCTGCTGTTCGGTTTTTAGCTTTCTCCTAGTGATTCGACCCAACCGTCCTCCTACACCTCAACCTACGTCAATGCTTGTCTTCCTTGCTCGCCAAGTTCGCTTGGTGTTTCCTAGAATGACTTGCGTTGATGATTCCTTCCTTGATGTATTTCCTCCTCCATGCATCCGCCTTTATATACGGTTCCACCATGGATGTCGATGGGTCGGCCTACCCAAGCCGACCATATAACTCATCCACCAAAACACGTCGGTTTGCCCCTTTGTATGTTGACTCACCCCAACTATGGGTCAGCTCACCAACCGCTCAATTTTTTTCCCTTCGTATAGACTCATCACAACTTGTCCAACACTTAGTTGTTTTTCGACTTTCTCGGTTTTTCGACCCCCATGCTAGATCGTCGCAACTCGCCCTCTCGTCGCACTTCGTTGTACATGACTCGTGCCTTTTTCGCATGTGACTCAAACATATTTAACCGACCGCCTGACTCGTCGCACCACAACTCATTTCCTTTAACCGAAATTCATGTCACCCGACTCGTCGCACATCGCCAACTCGTGGGCGTGACAACCTAGATCGCGAGCAGATATGAAGTAAGACAGGTGGTTCTGTAGAAGCTCAATTTCTTTTCTTTTTTTCTTTCACTTGTGTTGGGTTGGGCCTTTTTGGACACAACTAAGGTGCTCCCTTGATGCTCTTTAAATGCTTCCTAAATGTTCCCTCATGGTAACGTTAAATTTTTAAATTAAAGGGTCGAAATGAAAGATAAAGGAGAATGTCACTTTTACTTAAATTTTTAAAATTACCATGTAAAGACTTTGAATGATTGAGAGTGGTTCCAGCCTCATTGGCCTTTATAAGGAGAAAATAGAATTTCATATCCTATTCAAAATTTAACAGACATAAAGAGTTTTCAGGAATTCGAGATGAATGGGATTGTGGCGTTTAATTAGATTATATCATGTATGAAGGTATGTGGTTGCCACATAACAAAGGCAAACAATCCCTATATGAAACCTAGTGTTGACGGTGTTAATTGTTGAACTCCTTTGTGATGGCCTTAGCAAAAAGTTGCCTTTCAATGAAGTCAAGGCTCAAAATCATTCGTCAAGCATGTTAGTATTTTTCTACCATATTTTAAGGCTTGGATTTGGTAGTTTGATCAAAATTGAGCAATGTTGACTAATATTCCTAAACAATCGAGGTAGATGCAAAGGATAGACAAGAGGAGAAGAATCTAGATTCTAGATGGTTGATCCTCGAAAAATTAATCATTGATGTACAATGGTGTGATATCTACCTCGATTTATGTACAAATACGCACGTTAATATCTTCTACAGCTAATTTGGTATTTTGGATGTTTTTTAATATAAATAATAATATATATATATATATATATATATATATATATATAGAAGAATCTAGATTCTAGATGGTTGATCCTTGAATAATTAATCATTGATATACAATGGTGTGATATCTACCTCGATTTATGTACAAATATGCATGTTCATATCTTCTACAAGCTAATTTGGTATTTTAGATGTTTTTTAATATATATATATATATATATATATTAGATGCTTCTCACGTTTAGCTTCCAAAAACACATCCCCACTTCATCCTCGCTTCGTACAACATTGCCTCTCCCCGTCGACACCAGCCTCATTGCATGCAAAGGATATTCCTGTGGGTGCGGGTCCTTCCCAAGTGGCATGTTCCCATACTAGTGGACTCGGTGTCCAAGTGAACGAATCCTCTCAATGTCCTGGCGAAATTTAAGCTTTTGCCACCAGATCTTTTAATCCTTCTCTGCTCGATGGCCTAGACTTCTACAAGCCATGCTTGGTGGTCGAGGATCCCTTAGAGCGCTAAGTTGTCAAGCTCAACCACTCAAGATATTGTGCCTACTCATTGCTCACTGTTCACTCCTCACGCCTCGTTGCTGGTTTTACTTGGTCATGGTGTTATCTCTTATGTTCTCACGGCTCTCTTTTTCAGCAAACAACCTCTCAAGGTGGCGTAGTCTATCTTATATATTTCTGCTTATTTTGGTGAACTATAAAAGTAGGGAGGTTCTCTAGTCTCTCCACAGACAGTAGAAACCTCCCCAATTTTGTCAGCTCCTCGTGTCTTCTTGCTCTATTGGCCATGAGGCCCAGCATATGCAGAACTCAATAGCTCCCATGACTATATTTTTTGTACTTCTACTATAAGAAAGTATATATAATATATATATATATAGATATTATTTTATTTTTAACAACAACAAAAAAATAATAGTTTTAAAATTACATTAAATTTTAAATTAATAATATAATTTCTTTATATATAAATAAGGGAATATAGTATTTAGGTTTCTATGGTTGGAATTGTTGATTAATAAAGGAATACCACACATTGAAGGGTTTCAGACAACGTTTCAAAACCACAATCTTAGTTCATCTTCAAGACTTCAAAAAACATGAAGATCGAGTAAAGAAATAAATAGTGGATAACAAGATGTGCCTTATTCTAACCCTAATAACCAACCAGAATTAAGATATTAATATGTGGACCTTCCTCTATTAATCAACAATTAGGGGATTTTTGACGTGTAAAAATCTTAATGTATTTATCATTAAAATTTACAAAATGTATAGTGTATTTATATAAATTGTATTCTCTCTTTCTCTCTCTCTCTCTCTCTCTCCTCTCTCTATCTATCTTATATATATATATATATATATATATATATATATATATATATATATATATATATATTCAATATAATATAACTTTTAAATAATAATGAACATTATTTAAATTTTAATGACATATTAAAAATATATTAAACTTCCTCATATTTAATATTTAGTGTTCATTTGTGTTTAATATTTTTAATAACAATACAACATTGTTTATAATGACCCATAATTATTGATGAAATTAAAATTCTTCAAAAATTATCCATAATCATCAAACAAAAATTAGTCCTATATTGTTCAAAACTTTCTCAGTTGGTAGCTAAATAGCCCTACAAATGGACATACTAAAAATTATTATACAACTCTGCATTGTTATTCAAACGTCAAACCCAAGTCCCATCGAGTGAGATGGATAATGGCATGCATGACATAGACATCAATGGCAGTTTTAATCAAGGGGTTCCTACATATTTTTTTTAAATATAGAGGGTTTGAGACAAAGATGTGCTCTCTCCTCGTTACTCTTTATCTTGGTAATGGAATCATTTAGAAGAAGTGTAAGTGCAACTAAATTGAAGGGTAATATCTCTGGACGTAGCGCTTCTTCCACTATTTCAACTACTCACTTACTTTTTGTGGATGATTTCCTTGGTTTTGGAGCTGCTAAGCTTTCTGAATGGGAAACTTTACATCAAATTTTAACTCAATTTGTAAGGGCCTCTAGACTTGTTATTAATAAAGACAACACTAAGCTTATTGTTGATGGGGAGGATGTAGTGGTCCACCAACAAATTGCAACCCTATTTGAGATTAAAATTATCTCTCTATCATCCAGTTTCAAATATTTGGGTTGTTTCCTCAAGAGTGGAAACTACAGGATTTTGGACTCGGAGTGGCTCGTTATTAAAATCCAAAAGAAGCTATCTCAATGGGGTCACAGGTCGCTAACCCTTCGAGGAAGGGTGATCATGATAAAATTAGTCCTTCAAGGAATCTTCGTGTTCTCGATGCACCATTTTCTTGTTCCTTCAACAATAATCAACAAAATTAATGCTATGCCAAGTTTCTATGGTCCAGAACAGGAACTTCTACAAAAATTCACCCAATCAAGATCGATTCAATCACTCACCTTTTAGATGTTGGTGTGTGAGATATGAGGGATATGAAACAATTCAATCTGACTCTTGTCACTCGTAAGACTTTGAGGGTTTTTAATGAGCAAGGTATTTGGAGTCAAATTATCCTCCATAAATACATCCTCCAACAAATTTTGGAAGAATGGGTTGCTCCGGGAGCCCCATTCAAGTGGAGGAAATCATATATTTGGAGCAGTTTGATGGTTACTAGATCTTGGTTTTGGGGAAACCTCAGGTGGCTTGTGGGTAATAGTGACAAGATCCTTATTAGACTAGGTGCTATTAAATTCATGTTTCGTGATCATACTCTATCCCCATAAATAATCCTTCCCCTTCATCGTTTGGGTATCCACCATCTTGGTGATCTTAAGCATCAGTTCCCTAGTCAGCTTCCCTCCTCTGCTTTGCCTCATTCTTAGGATTTGAGTCTCAACATTGCTTTCAATGTGAAATGGGAGTCCTATAGGCTAAAACTCATCGAGGCAAGGATCATGTTGTTTGAGAGGTTTGATTCTCTTTCTTGAGGTGGACGTGCCGCTAGTGGAAATATTGTTGCAAGTGAAATTTATTCATACATCTTTGGTTCCCCTCATCATGCCCTAAAAATGTGCAGACTTTGGTTGTGTGGAGATGGGAAGCTCCCTTGAAGATCAAGTGATTTTGTTGGTTGGCTCTTTTCAATCACATTCTGACTTGGGATAATTTGATGAAAAGGGGCTATAATGGTGATAAGTACCAGTATTGCAGCAAGAATGCTGCAACTCCTAGGGCTACCAGCTTTATTTTATCAACCCAAGGTTCGTACAAACTTGGAGGTGACAGTGTTGTATACACAAGTAAATGTGATGGTTCTGCCCTTTTGTCACTATTCAGCTAGAGAGAGACCATTAGGGTTTTTCAAGCTAGACTTCTATGGATTCAGAAAAAGCTTGATCACTGATGAGGGAAAGAGAAATCTACTCTATGAGAAAGCTTGTCTATTGCAATAAGGAAAAAGACTGAAATCCAATGCTAAAAACACATCGTTTTCTAACTAGCTGCTAAGAGACTATGTTTCAAAAAGAATGCTAGGTTAACATGTATGAAATTCTACTGTCCTAAGCACGTAATCCAAAACATCAACATTTTTACTACTATGCATGTAAATGGCTAAAGTAAATATATTTTTTTCTTTTGGTCTTTTTTATAGAAAAGTGTGAAAGCTAATGTATTTTGGTAATGTGGCAGGTGACTTAGGAATGTTGGTAGATAGTTGGAAGGTTTGGGAGACCCTTAGGTGACCTTGTCTGGCTTCCTAGAGGCTTTTCCCTCAATTCGGCCTCAAAACAAGCCAATATAGGAAAACGTTAAGGATGTCCTAAAAACCTATAGGATTCCCTGTATTTCTACAAGATACAGCTGAGGGAAAAATGATGGGCGCTGAAGGCAATGGAAGGCTTAGGGAAGGCGGTTGGTGGATGAAATGAAGTAAGAAAATGCCTAGGATCACTCAGAACTCAAAACCAAGGTTAGGATATGGTTGGATTTGCTCAACATGCTAGGAGGAGTTTCCTTGTAAAATGATGACATTGGTGAGGGCATTAGTGAAAGCAAGGAATGATCATGGATGGTTGAAGATGGAAGGAGGTCGTTGACTACGAGATCTCTCTTTACTTCTGAAACACCTGCACTACATCAAATATTGATATTTACCCACAAATCATGTAAACAAGAAGAATTTTGATAAGCTAGGAAAATAGAGTTTAATGAGCTAGATGTTAACTTCCTGCATGAAGAAAACTTGCATAATAATATGGAATCATTGATGAGATCTACTGTAAGGCTAAATATGGAAGAAATGATAACTAGATCCTACTCTTACAGTTGATCAAATGCTGGTTGAAGTACAAGAAACTCTAAATTCTTTGAGAAAGTAGAATTTTATCTTTTTGGGGTTGCATACGAGTCCTTTCCTCAAGTCATGATCCCTGAAGGAAGAAGTAAGGCCAAAACACCTATTGACAGCTTTTTTATGTTCCTTTATCCCTTCTAAACTACTGCTGAGGTAAAGCACAAATGGAAGCAACATAATAAACAAACTAATCAAATCTACACTACTTTCAATGAATACTTCTAATGACAATTTAACCATGAATCTATGAAATAAATTTAACCATAAAGATACAAGAAGAGGAGCCTTTGTTTGTAGGGTTTGGCCCCAACCCAAGAGCTTCAACCCTCTGAGTTAACTCAGTGTTGGATCAAGAAAGAGCTCATTCTCATTATCAAAGAGAAAATTACACAGCAATGTCTTCCACAAGTCTGGAGCTCGAAAATAACTAGTGTTTTTACAGCAAAAATTCGAATCCTAATGAGGCTCTAGGCCTCTTTATTTATACAACTGAACTCTCCAACGACTTCCTCAAATATAGGAAGGCTCGGCTCGCAAACTCAAGATAAATAACTCTTTGACTATTACTTGCTCATTTGCCTTTTGATCTTCATGACTTGGATGCTTGTACTTCGAGCTTGTGTGATTGATGGACGAATATTCGAATGAGGGAGGAGTAAATGAGGAGGATTTACCTCCTAAAATCTCTCTTCCTTGTCCCATTCGAGTTTCGGCCCTTAATCTTACCAAAATTCCCTGATTTTCTCTCATAAACTCGCATGCAATGCACATTAGTCCACTAGGCATAATATCTCACTTTGACTCATCTCATTAAACAAAATATAATCAAAACATATAATAAATTATGAGAAGAATTGATTTGACTAAGCTAGGAGGTGAATTAAGGTCCATATAGTTACCCAATGATGAGGCTCATCATCACCCCCTATTGAAAGTGTTGCTCATCCTTTGAGAAACTCAATCAATATCCATATCTTTCATAGCCCTAGTGGTCTTCCTGACATCCCATGTTTCCTCTTCTTGAGCATAGAATCCTACCTTCCTTTCTATCTCGCCCCCACTCATTTCTTTCTTCCTCTTCCTTCCTTCCTTCAAACATCCCCAAGAGTAGTGGTGGACTGAGTCTCAAGCCAATACAATTGACTTTGAGTCTTTGGATGGTTTGCTTGTATATGGTTGACTTGTTCAGTGCTTCTCTCATTCTTTGAGGAGAATGGTACACTATGATTTTCACACTGTATGGAAAGTATTCCATCTCCTTTGGCAAGCTTGCACATTGTCATCCCCTAACAGCGTGAAGATATCCTCAAAATGTGTAACTGCTTTCTCTTGGGTGGCAAGATACCTAGGTGCAAGTTGAGGATCATTTGTAATTAAATTATGTCTGTTGATGACAACCATTGGATTAGACTGCTCAGCTCTTAGCATGAGAGGCTCTGTTTGTTCCCTTGCCAATATCTTCTTCATTTCTATAGCCCTTGCTTCCTCATGGTTCATCCATGATGCCAAATCCATCAACTATAAATCCACTAGTTTTGCATTAGAGTCCCATACATTCAGATTTGTCAAGGCCATGTTATACAAGTATAACTCAAACATCTTAGCCTTATCCTCCAATGTGCTTTGATCACAAAGATCAATGAACTATCTATAATCCTGGAATGGCATAGTGCCTCTTTGTGCTAGGGTCTTGATTTAGAACTACAGCCACTGTTCCTTAAGGTATAATGCATAGGACTTAGCTGGCATACTACAATGGATTGCCTCTAGGGATAGACTGACCATGGTTTCCAACTGATTCTCTCTTTCTTGCAGTTGTCCTTTCAACTATGCATTTTCTGCCTCCAACTGAGCTTCCATTATGGCTCTCTGTCCCGAAGGCTACTTAGTTCTTTACTCATCTCTTTGAGCTTTTCCTCCATGTGACCTATGTCCTCCACTCCCTTGAACTTGGAAATCTGCATCCATCTATGTGTTCTTGCTCTTTCTTTCTCAAGCTAAAAGAATAATGGGATGGCATTTTTGTGGAATGACCCTACCCCCTTCAATAAATCTGTAGTAGGAGTCAAGGTTAGGTTGAGGACTAGGGCCCCTTAGGTTTGGTCCTCCTCCTTTGTTTCTTGCTGCGTACTCCCTTCCTTATCCAATTTTTGAGTTTCCAGTAGGTTTAGAAGAATTTCCAATAAGATTGCCTCTGCTTCCTATAGGTCCTGTTGTGTATCCTGTAGGATGTCTTTTCCCTTGGATGAGGCAGATCTAGTCACAGGCCTTCTCACATAAGTGATAGGAGACTTAGGGGAGGTTTGTCCTGAGGATCCTTCTCCTTGAGTTTTTATAACAGGAGCCATCTTTTCCTGATGTTTAGGTGAGTTTTCAATAACAATGGGAACCTTGGTGGGTGTTTGAGGTTTTCCCTGCCTTATCACTGTACTTTTTCTTGTTCTAAAATATAATGGAGTTTGCCTCTGTCTTTTTCCTTTTCGTTTAATAGGGGTGCTAAGCGCGGTGAGGGCAACTGCTGCCTCTTTCTCAATGGGTTCTAGAGACACCCTGGGTTACCCCTCCTTGTCTTTTGCCTCCTCTTTTCCATTGCCCTTTTCATCTTTGTCTTTCTCCTCTTCTTCTCCCTCTAGTTCCTCACCTTGTTCATCCATTTCCTCCATGGCATCTTCTTTTGTTTCTTCACCACTTTCCTTCTCTTTCTCTTACTCTTCTTCCTCATATATTTCCTCTTCATCCCCCTCTACTTTTTCTTCATTTGTTTCAGTCTCTTCTTCATCCCTTTCACTGGTAGTAGGGCTCTTGTCATATTCGAGGGCTTTTATATCCTCCTCTGTTGCATGTCTCTGAAAATTGCCCATGTGATAGGAATTCTAAGATTTTGGAAGGCATCTTCTATGATGAGTCTAATTAACCCATGATGGTCTAGTTGTTGGTAGTTTCCTTCCTGCACCTTCATGCTCATATCTATCAGTGATTGAAGAAGGAAGTAGGGTATGTTGAGTATGTGGTGAGGAGGTGTATTTACTCCAAATGTCAATTTTTCCAGAAGCCTAAAGTGGTAACCATATACCAAACTGTACCTACCTACACATGATATATATTTTTGTAAGGTGTTAGCTTATTTCACTCCGGGGGTATGGCAGGCTTGCTCTTCTCACTCCATGGCCTCCTCTCCCTCTAAAAAGAATTTCTTCTTTGCAGTTTGGCTATTTCCCTTGTCTTCCTTTCTCCAAGGCACTCCGAAGGTAAGTGTGGTAATTCTGCTTATGAGTTCAAGGGTGAGATCTATGGAGAGGCCTCTCACCACGACAGTGGCATGGGTCTTAGTCAGTGGAATGAAGGAGAGAGAAAAATCTCTGGCTACTTCATCATCATAACCCCTCAATTTCTCAAAGAAACCCATCAAATTATGCCTTGTGAATATTTCTAGCATAGGAGGTTGTTGGTGAATCGTCACAGTATTGATGGAATACCTTCTATTAAACCCCCCCTCTCATTTTGTCTGATGGATGGAGGAGTAGATATGTCTGATAAAAAATTTTAATGGAGGAAATTGAACTGAAATTTTTGTGGATACAATTCCCTTTTACTGCAATCAATTTCAACAAACTAGAAGATTTTTTGTTCCTTTCACTTGGAAAAATGGGAGGAAATGTAAAGCCTACGTCCTTACAATGCTTGATGTAGCCAACCCCTATTTTTCTCCCTCTGAAACTGCTCACTGGCAATCCTGTAAGTTGCTTGACTATATCCTATATGATTCCTATGGGATCCTGTAATATTCCCTATAGGATCTTGTCGGTGGTCCTGTGCAAGAAAAAAAAATGAAATTTCCCTCTCCTATAGGTTTCTTTGAGGGCCGAGAGCAACTTTTCTAGTGTGAGCCTCGAGAATGTGAATGGATCTATCCATGGGGATCAACATTTATTTCCCCTTATGGTCGATTTGAGTGAGATGGTGTGCTGGCAGCCAAGCTATGAATATCTATTTTTGGACCGTTGGTCCCACTACAACATCATCATTCTCCTCACCTCGTAATCAAATCCCACTTCGAGAATCTGTAACTTAACTACTTTCGACCTCATCCTCCTTTTCTTTTACTTGACTGCTGCCACATGTGTGAGGAAAAACTATTTTGTCCTCGATGGCTGAATGAAGGTGGCCAAGTTAACTAGCCACCTTTCGTTTATAAACCAACGCGTTCACAATTTTTACATCTTTTGATCACATTATGCAAATGAGAGAGTGGAAGTGAGATACTTACTTGTGGTAACAATACCTTGTTGCAGGTTTTTGAAAAATGAAGTTTTTGTTGTGTGTTGGTTGCATGTGATTTCTCCTCCTTTTTCCTTATATTGTCCTTTGATGATTTTCTTTGATGTGCAGGTACCTCGTGTTGATGATGATGATGTTGTTGCTACTTCTTGGCTCTGGAGGAGCTTCTTCTACCTTTGGATCTCCATGCTTGAAACTTGCTACAACCTATGATTTATGTTTTGTGGGACATGTTGCTACAAGATTTCCTACAAGATGTCTTGTAGCTGCTTCTCCCTCAAAAATTTTAATCATATTCTACTACCGGGATCTGAGGATGATTAGAATGGGCAAAGAGAAGGTCTAGGGGTTTGTGAATGATGAAAAATAACCTTCAAGTGTTGTCCCCTTGCTCTCTGTCTTCATCTTTTTTCTCTGTATTTATTTTTTTTAAACTATAAATTTTTCTGGAAATAGATTTTTTGATGAATGCACGGGGCGATCATGGTGAAGAGCGGTATGGTAATGAGATGGTGATGCAGGAATTTATTTCTCTAACATGGTCAAGTCATTTCCTTTCTCTAGGGTCACTTCCTTTATGATTCCCAAGCCAATTCAATTCCTATAGGATCATCTTGTAGGTTTTCAAGGAATCCTGTAGAAAGCACAAAACCTTTGCAAACTGAGGCATATGAGTGAAAACAATGGAAGGAATGATGGAATGATGAAGGATAATGAATGGAGAAATAAAAATATGAGCTGAATAGGTCCTTTTTGATTCTCCATCATTGCTCTAATCGTCCTCCTAGTGACCTACAAACAATATTTTCATAATTTTTCTTTTCTCTTTTATTTATTTTTTATTTTTTTAAAACTAGTCTTGCCTCCAAGACGTTTTCATCCTAGTTGCTTGCCATGGGTTCCTCAAGAGAGGTTTTCACCAAGAGATCTTTTTATTTCTCTCTTTTTTTGTTTTGACACCATTGGGCCACCTCAAGAGATTTTCAACCCAATCATGGGACTCAGGCGCCTCATGGAGGTTTTCACCGGAGTCTTCTTACTTTTTCTCTTTTTTTTTCTTTTTCTCAGTGATTTGATGAGGTGGAAGCTGAGACTTGCTCCACCACCATCATTGTTTTATTGATACCATCAATGTACTCTTGTTTTGACAATGGCCTTTTGTAAACTTTCAATCTGTGCCCATTAACAAGTAAAGGAATGGTGTCTGCATCTATGGTTCTGATCTTCACTGAACCATTATCATCACATTTCTCTATGACATAAGGCCCTTACCATCTAGTCCTTAAATTTTCCTTAAAGTCTTTATATTTCGAATCATATAACAAAGCCCAATCACCGTCTTGAAATTGTTTGTCCTTGATGTTCTTGTCATGCCATATCTTCCTCTGAATTTGAGTTACCTCTATGTGTAGGAGGGCCTGCAATCTAAACTCATCTAACTCATTCCACTGGAGCAATCTCTCTTTTTGTGCACTGCTAAGATCTACATCTAGTTTGGCTACCATCCTCCATGTATTGTACTCAAATTCAATGGACAATAGGACCTTTTTCCCATAGACCAAATCATAGGGTGTCAATCCAGTGGTGGTCTTCCAGGTGGATTATAGGCCCGGGTGGCCTCAACTAGTCAATCTACCCAATATTTTTTGTTGTTGCTGACGATTTTGGTCAAAATGACCTCCAGTGCTATGTTGTTCACCTCCACTTGCCCATTAGCTTGTGAGTGATAGGGAGTGGAGGTTCTATGCTTGATCTTGTGCTGGCTTAACAAGTCTTCAATCATGTTGGAGGTAAACTAGTTGCCTTGGTCAGTGACCAATTCTCTAGGGTACCCAAACTTGTAAAAGACATTTTTCCTTGAGAACTCAACCACCTTCTCCTCTGTTGCTGCCTTGATTTCCTTGGTTTCATCCCACTTAGTCAGATAGTCAGTGCACACAATGATGTATTTCTTTTTCTTGGAAGGAGGGTTAATAGGTCCAACGAAATCCATGTCACACTTGTCAAATAGCTAGAAAGTCACTTGAGGATGCAGAGGAATTTCATCCCTTGGAGTAGGCTTTCCCATCCTTTGGCACCAATCACACTGACTAGTATATCTTTTCATATTATGATGAAGAGTGGGCCAATAATAACCAGCTTATAACACCTTGAATGTTGCCCTCTTTGCTAAAAAGTGACCTCCACAAGGCTCATCATGACAAGTCTGAAGGATGTCAAACACTTCCTCCTCCCTGGCACATCTTCTCAAATTTGATTTGGGCCTAGTTTGAAGAGGCTGCCCCTAATCCAAGTGAATGGGGCACTCTTCCTCACAGTCTTGTTTTTCTCTTTACAGGACAAATTCAGTGGGAGATATGCAGATACCAATAGTTTGTTGTGTCAGCAAACCATGTAGAGAGAATTGAAATGTCGAATCAGTGTTCATCTGGTAGTTGATCATCAACCATCCCTTCCTCACCTGCAGGCAAAGTTAATATGGACAGGGAATCTGAAACAACATTTTCCTTGCCATGATTATCAACAATAGTTAGATCAAACTACTGTAATAAAAGTAACCATCTAATAATCCGGACATTCACATCAGGTTTATTCATTAAATACTTGATTGCAGATGGCCAGTATATACAAATGTTTGATAACCTGTAATGTAATCCCTAAATTTGTTCAATGAATGCACAATAGCTAGGAGCTCCTTTTCGGTTAATCTGTAGTTCAGTTCGGTGTTTGACAGATTTTTACTAATAAAGTAAGCAACATAAGGAAATTTTTCATCTATATCGCCTACAGCTGCTCCTATGGCTTTGTGTGATGCATCAGCACGTATATGAAAAGGAAGGGCCCAATTTGGGCCTCGGAGAATCGGTGCAGTGGTTAACTTGTCCTTCACGGTGTCCAAGGCCTCTTGACAGCTCTTTGACCATACAAACTTAAAGTCTTTAGCCAACAACCCAAATAAAGGAGAAGCTAACTTGCTGAAGTCTTTTATAAACCTTTGATAGTATCTAGCTAACCCTAGGAAACTTCTAACATCTCTCTGCTTTTGCGGAGGTTGGACCCTTTGGATAATAGTTATTTTGTTTGGGTCCACCTATAGTCCTTGTTGGGATATTGAATGACCTAACACAGTTCCTCCAGTCATCAAGAACTCACATTTTTCGGGAGTAAGAGATAGGCTCATTTAAATGCACTTGTTTAGCACCTTACCTAAGTTGGACAGAACCTCCTAGAAATCACATCCATAAGGTGTAAAATCATCCATATAAATCTCTGGTGCATCATGGACTAACTTAGCAAAGATACTCAGGACTGCTCTCTGGAAAGTGGCAGGAGCATTGCATAGGCCAAAAGGAAGGACCCTATAGGCGAATGTACCCCAAGGAAAAGTGAAGGTGGTTTTATCCTGGTCTTCCGGGCTGATCTGGATTTCATTGTACCTATTGAATCCATCTACGAAGGAGAAAAATTTTTTCCTTGCCAGGCCATCTAGAACATGGTCGATGAAGGGTAGAGGGAAGTGGTCCTTCTTTGTGGCTTTGTTTAACTCTTTGTAGTTGACACAAATCCTCCACTTACCATTTTTCTTTGGAACCAACACCAAATGCGAAACCCACTCACTGTCTGAGATAAGGTAAATGAATACTGCATCTGACAGCTTTTGTAGTTCTTCTTTGACTATATCTTTGAGAGCTAGATTCATCCTCCTTTGGGGTTGTCAGACTGGTTTGCACCCTTCTTTGATATAAATGTGTTTAGTACACACCAACGGGTGCACTCCCTTCATTTCTTTGTAACTCCAAGCAAAAGCATCCAAATGGACGTTTAGCATGTTGCACAACTTTTCTTCTTGGTGAACAGAAAGAGATGGGTTGATTTTCAAAGTTCTCTCAGGGCCTAATTCTATGGTTTTGACATGGATAGGGTTTGAATCGACTAAGCATAGATCAATCTGATGGTTGTCCTTGGTTTCCTTCACTACTTCTTCTAAGGACAATGTACTAGGAGTTCGACTTTGGAGTATGTGTTCAATCAAATCATCTTCATCCGATTGTCCACATCCCATGGTTGTTTCTAAGGTATAGAGTTGGGTGGAATAAACTTGATCTTCTTCCTCCTCTTCTAGCACTAAAGGTAAGCCATGTTATAGAGATGGCTGAGCAGGAGGGTATAGGACTAACTGCTTGGACATGTGCCCATTTTTTATAGTCATATTTCCAACCCTGCAGCTAATGTAGGCATCGGTAGTGGCTAACCAGGGCCTCCAAAGGATGAGAGGGTAACCTGTAATCTTGGTTTTAGGCTGGAAAACTAGGAAACCTGCAGGGTATTCCCAAGAGTCAATGGAGACCATCACATCCTCCATAATCCCCTCAAGGGTCACCGTGGAGCGGTCTGCAAGTTGCAGGGTGTTGTGTGTGGAGCATGATTGTTCAGAGGTCTTTGTTTCAGCCGGATGTATACCCCAGGAAGTTTTGTACACCCCTCCACGCGGGGAGATGTAAATTTGCCTTGTAAAAGTATAGTAATTTCTAGTCAATCTAAGCCGTTCATTAGGTGGATGATCTGACGGTAGAACTTATGTTTAGTTTAGGGTTTTTTTGCCCTAGAAGGCAACCCCTCTCCTTGTATGAGGGTATTGTATTTGAGGCGGCGATATAGATGTGTATTCGGTGTGTGAGCGAGAAACAGAGAGGTGAGACTGTGAGAGAAAACAGAGGATACTACAGCGGCTTTGTTGTAGGTTGTGTCTCTTCATTTTGCTGGATAATAGAAAGGAAGGACTGGCTGTTCGAGGTGGACGTAGCCCAAACTGGGTGAACCACGTATATCTGTGTCTCTCTTGTTTTGTGCGTTTTCTGTGTTTATATTTCTGCAATATTTTATGTGTTCCATTGCTCCGTAATATATAATTTTCTAACAACTGGTATCAGAGCCGAAGGTCTATTTTGCTGATAAACTCGCAGGAAAGAAGGGTTCCTAGTTCGAGTGGGAGCAATGGCGGAAAATGGTAAGTTTAGGGTCGAGAAATTTAACGGCCAAAACTTCTCGCTGTGGAAGATGCAGATGGAAGATTATTTGTATAAGAAAGATCTATACCTACCATTAGGCGGAAAAACAAAGCAGCCGAAGGATATGGACGATGAAGAATGGAACATTCTCGATAGAAAGGCACTCGAAACAATACGGCTATGCCTTGCAGCGTCGGTCGCCTTCAACATTTCGAAGGAAACAACGACAGAGGGTTTGATTAAGGCGTTGGAGAAACTATATGAAAAACCCTCGGCCTCAAACAAGGTATTTCTTATGAAACGGTTATTTAATATGAAGATGTCGGAAGGTGGATCTGTTGCAGATCATTTAAATGATTTTAATACTGTTATAAGTCAGTTATGTTCTGTAGGGGTAAACTTTGATGATGAAGTTAGAGCTCTGTTATTCTTGTGCTCATTACCAGAAAGTTGGAATGGTTTGGTAATGGCCATTAGTAACTCCGTTCTGGATCTAGTACTTTAAAGTTTGATGATGTTGTCGGTGCTATCCTTAGCGAGGAAATGCGACGGAAAAGCTCCGGTGAAGACATGGGAAATTGCTTGAGTGCAGAGTCTGGAGGAAGAAAATGGAAAGAGGAAAGAGCTCAGGATATCGCAGTAAATCAAGGAAAGGCAGATCCAAGTCCAGATTAGGGATAGTGTGCTGGAAATGCGGAAAGAAAGGACACCTAAAGAAAGGCTGTAGATCTCGGAAGGGAAAAGAAGGAGATTCACAGCAAGAAAACAATCATGAAGCAAATGTGACAGGTGAGGTGTTACAAGATGCTTTGATTCTTTCTTTCGAAAATATTACTGATTCCTGGGTGGTAGATTCAGGGCCCTCATTCCATGCCACACCTGATAAGAAATACTTTCATGACTATGTTCAAGGAGATTTTGGACAAGTTCGTTTGGGTGATGATAAACCCTGTAAAATTGTTGGAATGGGTAAGGTTCTTGTAAACAGCAGAATGGAAACCAATGGCTACTAAAGGAGGTAAGGCATGTTCCAGATCTAAAGAAAAATCTGATTTCAACAGGGCAGTTAGGCGGTGAAGGTTGTGTGACAACTTTCACAGATAAAGCTTGGAAGGTCACCAAAGGAGCCCTGGTAATAGCAAAAGGCGAAAAGGTTGGTACATTGTATTTATGCAATGGTATTTCTAACTCTGTTAATGCTTTAACTTCCAAAGGAGCAGATGCAGCATTATGGCATCATAGGCTTGGACACATGAGTGAAAAGGGATGAAGATTCTTCACTCAAGGAATTTATTGCCGGGTTTGAAGAATGTTGATTTGGACTTCTGTGAGAATTGCATTTATGGAAAACAGAAGAGAGTCAGATTTCTCAGAGTTGGGAAAGAAAAGAAGAATGAAAAATTGGGGCTTGTGCATACAGATGTATGGGGACCTGCTCAGGTATCATGTCTCAGTGGCTCTCGTTATTATGTTACTTTTATTGATGATGCAACTAGAAAAACTTGGATTTAGCAACAATCAAACAATGCTACACTGCAGGTTCCTAGTTGTAATTAACAA
>APFE030721054.1:1281-25056 GCA_000404065.3 Pinus taeda | reverse complement strand
CTGACGGTAGAACTTATGTTTAGTTTAGGGTTTTTTGCCCTAGAAGGAAACCCCTCTCTTTGTATGAGGGTATTGTATTTGAGGCGGCGATATAGATGTGTATTCGGTGTGTGAGCGAGAAACAGAGAGGTGAGACTGTGAGAGAAAACAGAGGATATTACAGCGGCTTTGCTGTAGGTTGTGTCTCTTCATTTTGCTGGATAATAGAAAGGAAGGACTGGCTGTTCGAGGTGGACGTTGCCCAAACTGGGTGAACCACGTATATCTGTGTCTCTCTTGTTTTGTGCGTTTTCTGTGTTTATATTTCTGCAATATTTTATGTGTTCCATTGCTCCGTAATATATAATTTTCTAACACAGGGTTGTTGTGGTCTTTCTCAATGAATCCCGGAGGTTGAGCTTGAGCATGGTGTCCTTGTTCATCACATTAATGGCAGCCCCAGTATCAATCAAAGTATGTGGGACAATGGTGTCATTAATGTGCACATCTACTACAGGGCTTCCAGGGTCCAAATACTTTGGACATATTACTTGACATAGCATTAAGTCAGAAAATTGTCCAATGACATTAATAGTAGGGGCATCTCTTCTTCGCCTCCCTAGATGCTTGAAGCACTTCTCTTTAATCAACTTGTTGTAAAAAGGCACATCTTTTATAGCTTCGAGAAGTGGAATTTTGACACATATATTTTTCAATTCTACCAGAAGTTCAGTCTCTTCTGGGGTAGGCTAGAGTGGTTGGGTTAATCTCTCCGGAAATGGTGGAGGGTTTACTTTAGGCATGCTTTCCTCTCTTTCTTCCTCAACCTCCCTAGGTGCAGGTAGAGGTTGGTTGTCCGGGAGTACTCTCCCACATCTTAGATTGATTTCCTAAATTTCCACAACATAAGCTAGATAGGATGTCTCTCCACTGTATACTTGTTGTGTCTGTCTATTGTTCAGGTTTGGATTTCGCTGGGCAGGAATCTGGGGTTGTTTAGGTGGAGCAAAGTGTAAAATCTATGGTTGAGTAGGTGGTGAAGGCAATAAAGCAGGAGCAATGTTTTATGGGGGTCTCCACCCTTGGGGCAGTGCATTCCACTGAGGTTGTTGCAGAGTATATGGTTGAAATGGTTCGCTGGTTGGTTGGGAATGATACTGAGGTGCAAAGGACCAAGGAGGAGGTGTAGACCAAGAAGGATGAGAAAGGGGCCTGTAAGAGGGAATGGATGTGGTCTAGTTGGGGTTGTAATATGCATGGGATGACCCTTGCATGCCCTGCTAGTATGGCCTAAGCCCATGGGGTCTCCTTTGATTTATGTAGCAGAGTTATTCAGTCACCCCTTCAGCTCCTTGATATATAGAATTTAGTCCAGGTAGAGAAGGGCACTTGTCTGTGGAGTGATTTTCTTCACAAACGGGGCAGATTTCAATTAATTCAATGGACATTCATTCCTGGGGTGCCCCCTGGTGCATCTAGGGTAGAATATGGCTAAGGCTCTCTCTGTTTCCTCTTGTTTTCTCTTAATGTGTATAATTTCCATATCTAAAGCAAGGGTTTGCAACATCTCACTCTTGAAATCCTCCAGCATGTTTCCAATTTCACCCTTGATGGATGCATTTGAAGAGGATGTCCATATCTAAAGCAAGGATTTGCAACATCTCACTCTTGAAATCCTCCAGCATGTTTCCAATTTCACCCTTGATGGATGCATTTGAAGAGGATGGACTGACCATCAGTTGACTACCCCTACCCTTTTTCTAGCTGCCTTAGATTGGTTTCTAAAGACAGTCTTGATATCCTCGTAGGGTAACTGGTAGAAGTCCCCTCCTGATAACAAGTTTAGGGTATCCAAAATATCTTCTCTTGCTCATCTAGATAAGCAGGACCAGCTTCAGTGACTCAGGGTCAAGTGTGCACCTGGCCCTTTTATAGCTAAGCTGGAATCTTTCTTCATAATCTTTTAGGGATTCATTATGCCCTAAGGTCATCCTAAAAATTTCCTCTTTAGTGTCTTTACACCTACAATAGTCCCGATACTTGTTGTTGAAGGTTCTCTGCATGTGAGCCCAAGTTATGATGCTATCCCCGGGTAAACCCTTGAACTAGCGCAAAGCTGCATCCTTGAGAGTGGATGGGAAAAGTTTTAACTTATGCTCATCATTGGTGTAGTCATAGGTTCAACATATGACAATAAACTCAAATAAGAAAGTTTGTGGATCCTCTGAGGCCAAGCCATGGAAATGAGGAAGGGCAGAGGGGCTTATATTCTTCATCTTATTATCCCCATTGGTCTCCCTAATGGGGAGGGCACTCTCAACTCTTTCTCTATTCCCATTATCATTTCTATTTTCAGCCATTGTATCAGTAGGAATGGGTTCTTCTTCTTCTTCTTCCCCTGTAGGTTCTTCAAGTATTTTTGGTTGCTCACCTAAGGGTTTCTCCAATTCACAACCACTTAAGAAGAGGGAAGGTTGGTTGTTTGAAGTAGTGGGGGTATTTGGCAATAATTTCCCTAAGTTATCCCTATTCCTACGAGGCATGAAAAAAATGTTTTTGTTTTATTTTGTGTTTTTTTCAAACTTTGAAAATGATTTCAGAATTGAAATTCCAAACAGAATGAAAATTAACTCACTGAATGAAAACTAACTACTTGAATGAAATATTACTTGCAGAATGGAAAGGAAAGCAAAGAATGAAGAATGGAAAAGAAAGCAACTAACCACTCTTGCAGAAATGAAACTAATAGAAGAATATCATAAACAAGAAATGGAAGAACGAACGCAATAATCACATATTATTCAGACATCTCCCTGGAAACAATGCCAAAAAGTGATGAGCACCAGTATTGTAGCAAGAATGCTTCAACTCCTAGGGCTACGAGCTTTGCTTTATCAACCCAGGTTTCGTACAAACTTGGAGGTGACAGTGTTGTATACATAAGTAAAAGTGATGGTTCTACCCTTTTGTCAGTGTTCAACTGGTGAGAGACCACTAGGGTTTTTCAAGCCAGACATCTAGGGATTTAGAAGAAGCTTGATTACTGATGAGGGAAAGAGAAATCTACTCTAAGAGAAAGCTTGTCTATTGCAATAAGGAAAAAGACTGAAATCCAATGCTAAAAACACATTGTTTTCTACCTACCTGCTAAGAGACTACATTTCAGAAAGAATGTTAGGTTAACATGTATGAAATTCCACTGTCCTAAGCATGTAAATCCAAAACATCAACATTCTACTACTGTGCATGTAAATGGCTAAAATAAATATGTTTTTTTTGGTCTTTTTTATGGAAAAGTGTGAAAGCTAATCTCTTTTGGTGATGTGGTAGGTGGCTTAGGAATGCTAGTGGATGGTTGGAAGGTTTGGGATACCCTTAGGTGACCTTGTCTAGCTTCCTAGAGGCTTTTCCCTCAATTCGGCCTCAAAACAGGCCACTACAGGAAAACCTACAGGATGTCCTAAAAACCTACAGGGTGTCCCTGTATTTCTACAAGATACAGCCGAGGGAAAATTGATGGGTGTTGAAGGCGATGGAAGGCTTAGGGACGGTGGTTGGTGGATGGAATGAGATAATAAAATGCCTAGGATCACTCAAAACTCAAAACCAAGGTTGGAAGATGGTTGGATTTTCTCAACATGCTTGGATGAGTTTCCTTGTAAAATGATGAAATTGGTGAAAGTCTTAGTGAAAGCAAGGAATGATCATGGATGGATGAAGTTGGAAGGAGGTTGTTGACTATGAGATCTCTTTTTACTTTTGAAACACCTGCACTACATCAAACATTGATATTTACCCACAAATCATCTAAACAAGAAGAATTTTGATAAGGTAGGAAAACAAATTTTAATGAGCTAGTTGTCTACTTCATGCATGAGGAAAACTTGCAGAATAAGATGGAATCATTGATGAGACCTACTGTAAGGCTAAATATGGAAGAAATAATAGCTAGATCCTACTCTTGCAATTGACCAAATGATGGATCAAGTACATGAAACTCTAAATTCTATGAGAAAGTAGACTTTTATCTTTTTGGGGATGCATAGGAGTCATTTCCTTGAGTCATGGTCCCTGAAGGAAGAAGTAAGGCAAAAACACCTATTGATAGCCTTTTGATGTTCCTTTATCCCTTCTAAACTACTGCTAAATTAAAGCACGCATGGAAGCAAACTAATAAACAAACTAATCAAATCTACACTACTTGCAATGAAATACTTTTAATGACAATTCAACCATGAACCTATGAAATCAATTTAAGCATACATATACAAGAAGAGGAGCCTTTGTTGCTAGGGTTGGGCCCTAACCCAAGAGCTTCAGCCCTCTAGGTTAACTCAGTGCTGGATCAAGAAAAAGCTCATTCTCATTATCAAAATAGAAAATTACATAAAAATGTTTTCCACAAGTCTAGAGCTCGAAAATAACTAGTGTTTTTACTAGAAAAAATTGAATCCTAATGAGGCTCTAGGCCTCTTTATTTATACAACTAAAGTCTCCAATGACTTCCTTAAATATAGGGAGGCTTGGCTCCCAAACTCGAGATAAACTAACTCTTTGATTTTTACTTGCCCGACTGCCTTTTGATCTTCATGACTTCGGTGCTTGTACTCCGAGCTAGTGTTATTGATGGAGAAATATTTGAGTGAGGGAGGAGTAAATGAGGAGGATTTACCTCCTACAATCTCTCTTCCTTGTCCCATTCAAGTTTCAGCCCTTAATCTTGCCAACATTCCCTGATTTTCTCTCACAACCTGCATTTAATGCACATTAGTCCACTAGGCATAATATCTCACTTTGACTCATCTCATTAAACAAAATATAATCAAAACATGTAATAAATTGTGAGAAGTGTTTATTTTACTAAGCTACGAGTGAATTAAGGTCCATATAGTTACCCAATAATGAGGCCCATCAAATGGAATGGGCCGATGCCAATTTTGCTACTCTACTCTTGAGGATATCACACATCTTTTTCTCAAATGCCCACATGCAAAGTCTATCTCGGACCAAGTGGCGGTTTTTCTAAAAATCAGAGTTGATAGGATTTGATCTTCCATCTTGAATTGGCTAATGTACTAGAAATTGGACCAGAGGCCAATTCATGCTCTACCCTTATAGGTTTTTTGGGGTATCTAATGTTCCATAAATGCCTCTATCTTTTAGAATGTTTTCTATGATTGCCCATCTACGAGCGTTAAAATTGTTGGCCATGTCTTAGAAATTGGTATGTGGTTCCGCTCACCTCCATGACGCTCTGTTCTATTCAAGGATTTGGGTGATCGTTTTCCTTTGGGCATATTCGATGGGGCCTCCAGTGATGGTTCATGTGGATGCGAGGCTCTTATCCATCTGTGCCCTAGTAGGGAATACCATTTCTTCTGGAATGGCAGTAGAGGAACTAATAGTCGGGCTAAGATAGAGGGGTCGTGGAGAATTCGCCAAATGTTGTGTGACTTTCAATTGATTCCTTTAGGATCGCGGGAGACTCTAAGATGGTCATCGATCGTCTATAGGGGCAGAATTCCCTAGAGGTTCCTTCGCTTCACCATTGGATGGTTAACATCAAGGATCTTCATTACTCCTTCTCTCATGTCTCCTTCATGCATGTGTACAAAGACAAAACCTTGGTAGTTGACGTTCTATTTAAGAGGGGGATCACTCTTTGCCTTTGTCTTATGTTTTTTGAGCTTTAGATTGATGGAATTGTATAGGAAGCTGGATCCCTTGGTTTTGGTCCTCTGTTTTGTTTCTTTTAGGGATGGCCTTTGTTTCTTAATCTGGTCTATCTTTTTCTCCTCTATTTTGGCCTTGTCTGTCTTTTTTTGGTGCTGCCTAATGTTGGTTCCTAGTGATCTCCTCTCTGCTTCTTTGGTCTAGTGTTGGTCTGATCCAATGATTTGTCTTCTTCTCTTTGGTTTCTGTGGTCTATAAAGTCATATGTAATTTTTCATTTGATTAATGAAGAATGATAATTTTTGTTCGTCTAAAAAAAGTCCCATCCTAAAAAGATGGTTTGAGAATCACATGCAAGAAGCAAAGGCAAGAGGATGGGAGATGCGATGACAATTTGAAACAAGTTGAGATCGAATATGATTCTAAGTAACAAAAACTTCATACGGCCAAATTGCAATTCCAATTCCAAATTGGACCTATGGAAGACGTGCATAAAAGCTTTAAATTCATTTTTTGTGTTCCTCAACATCCAATGTCTAGTCATCCCTACCTTTACTCTCACAATTCAGTTTATGCTCAATTTCCTCTCTCCAGGGAGGCGATCCTTAAACACATTCTTCCATTACCTGTGCACGTTCTACACATATAAACTAACAACAGCACAGACCTATGCTAGTTTGATTGTTAACAGAAAATGCAAATTGAGTAATGTTCTCCCCTTGATTTTGTATGGCAATCATGGAACATTGGAATTTTCTTATTCTAGGATTTTTTTTTACGCTACATGACCCCTTCTCACCAAACAACTAGATCGGGACTTCTATACAACTACTCCTATTTTTTCTACCTTAGGAGTACATTTACACGGGAACTTCATTGTTGGATGAGCTTCAGTACAAAAACAATTATCGACAATGATTTGCAACAGGAAATACCCTGCAATCTACTCGCAACATAACAAAAACTAACCCTCTAATGTATGTTCTAGCTCTAAAACGATAAGTAAGAACAAGATTTCACCTTGCTGAGCGTTAACACGAAGAAATGAATGTTAGTTTTTAATAACTTAAAGCAAATATGCATACAAATAGACATGAAGTAAAAGAAGCAAGAACACAAAGTGAATAACCATACAATAGACATGAAGTACAAGAAGCAAGAACACAGAGAGCAATAAATCTCTGAAAAGGAAATTCCTTAGATTATATTATTCTCTAATTCATTATATTATTCTCTAATTTAGTGTACGAGTAGTCTCTTATATAACTATAAGGAATAGTAATAGTTATGTCAAACTTAGTCATTCTTTTTTAGCTTGCCATTCTTTTTTAACTTACCATATAAAAGCTCATCCCTAACTAACTTCATTTCTAAGTAGGAGTTAGTCCAATGTACTCCCCTTTATTTAGTACTTGTGATCTCAATATTCATTCATCATCTTTGGCTTACATGCTCACTGTTCTTTGTTTGTATGTACCTAGAAAATACATAAATAACTTCATTGTTGTTACATGACCAGTCATCACCCTAGTAACAACTACAACTGTGGGTTTTTGAATAAGCTCACCCTAAACCATTACAAGTGTTTTTTACTTAGCGTTAACAACCCTAAACCATTACAAGTGTTTTTTACTTAGCATTAACAACACTTCAGATTTTGTTATTTCTGGAGACCACAAACATTAGTGGTTTTGACCACATCGTTACTCTACAATATGGTTCTAAGAGTACCACAAATTTCGAAGGATAATAGAACTTGGGAGTATACAAATCTCATAGAAGATTTGACTAGAACGTTACTCTACAATGTGATTCTAAGAGTACCACACATTTTTTAAAATAACATAATTTGGGAGTATAGAAATCTCATAAGGGTTATATTAAAATTAACCCAAGTACATTCAATTTAACTTTCCAGTCCTTATCAAAATATGAATTAAGTAGAAGCATTAAAAATTTTAGTGATGTTGTTTTCATCTACATATTCATTTGCATCTACACATTAATATTATCCTTTTTATCGATTATTTTTTTTCTTTGTCCCTTGTATGTTTCCCATTTTTCTTTGTTTTGTGTCATATCATTCATTTTTCCTCTGCTAATACATCATTCTCTCTATTATAATATTATTTTATCTTGTCATTGTCCTTGCAGTTGCATTATTTTTCTCCTTATCACTGCACAATTCTCTCTCTTTCCATCATCTCTTTTGTTTGTTGCTGCATCTTTCTCTCATTATGTTCTTCTGTCATGGAGTCACCTTGTTTTTCCTTTCCTTGTTTCTGGAGACCACAAACATTAGTGGTTTTGACCACATCGTTACTCTACAATGTGGTTCTAAGAGTACCACAAATTTAGAAGGATAATATAATTTGGGAGTATACAAATCTCATAGAAGCTTCAACTAGATCCTTACTCTACAATGTGGTTCTAAGTGTACCACACATTTTTAAAAATAACAAAATTTGGGAGTATACAAATCTCACAAGGGTTATATTAACATTAACCCAAGTACATTTAGTTTAACTTTTCAGTCCTTATCAAAATATAAATTAAGTAGGAGCATTCAAATTTTTAGTGATGTTGTTTACATCTACATATTCATTTGAATCTACACATTAATATTATCCTTTTTCTTGATTATTTTCTTTTTTTGTCCCTAGTATGTTTTCCATTTTTCATTGTTTTGTGTCATATCATTCATTTTTCCTATGCCAAGACATCATTTTCTCTATTATAATCTTCTTTTATCTTGTCATTGTCCTTGCAGTTGCATTATTTTTCTCCTTATCACTGCACAATTCTCTCTCTTTCCATCATCTCTTTGTTGTTACATCACTCTATCTATGATCATCTTCTTTCATCATGCTATAAACATTGCTCTTTTCTCTTTGTTGTCAAATCATTATCATATCATCAACTTCTTTCATCATTTTGTTTGTTGCTGCAACGTTTTCTCATGATCTTCTTCTGTCATGGAGTCATCTTGTTTTTCCTTCTTGTACTTGATACTTCTTGCAAATAATTAATTATTGATGTCCATGTAAAAGGAAATCCATGTAGCAAGATAAATGAGTACTATTTGTCGTACTTTCTAATTAGCTAAGAATCATTTTCAGTTACATAATTCATCAACTTAAACTCTCTTTTCGTTGTAACTTAGTCATTTTTGGAAATTGTAACTACTTTTGGTCTTCATAATTCTCATGAATAATGTTTCAAGACGTAATTAATATTGTATTGACCAAAAGAAAAAAAATGTAAAAAAAAAAAAAAATTGTAAAACATGAGTTTTATGTTTTTGTCTTTGGACAATAAGTCAAACATCCATTATGTATTTTAGGTTTGTCAACAATTCAATATCATTACAAGACCCTATTGAACATTTGTATCAATGTAAAGAAAAATATATTTTATTATTGTAAGTGTCTAAATCAGCTGACAAGTATAGGTCGGTCAGCCAGTTGAGTTCGGCCCAGAGAGGACTAGTGGACCTGCCTAGAAAACTATTTACAAAGAGTATCCATCCTCATTTGATGGTTAACAAGTTCGCATTCCTTGAAAGATATGTATGTGGTTAGTAGAGACGGAAAAGAACTCTGGAAGGCTATAAGAGCCCAAACTAGCATGCCCGAGAAGTTTGTGATAGATCTAAAGTATGCCCGAGAAGTTTGTGATAGATCTAAAGTATTCCCACAGTAGGTCGAGTTGCTAATCTAGAGATGCTGAAGATACGAGAGAAGGATATGCCATTGCAGATGTGAAGATGAACTAATTGACTGGTTGGTTGGTTGCCCTGTGTCTTGGTGAGTGAAGTCTTGTTTGGTACGAATGGCTCCTTTGAAGTTGACAACAAGAATGTGAAGATGAACTAACTGACTGGTTGGTTGGTTGACCTATGCCTTGGTGAGAGAAGTCTTGTTTGGTCTTGAAGGTCTTCTTTGAAATTGACAACAAGAATTCTGATGGGTTTTTCTCTTTGAAGAGGTTTTCTTTTGGGATAGAGTCTATATTTTATTTTCATGTAATCTTTATTATTTTGGTATTTATTTTATGATGAAGAATATAATTCTAATTATGGAAGAAAACACTTAATATCAATATAAATAAATCAAGTTGCTGCCCTAATCAATTTTCCAACATGGTTTCAGAGCGAGATCAAACGAAATTTTGGACTCCCTGTATCCATCCTCTGAGACGTAAAGACTATGATCTGACATAGCTCGATGTCTTATTCAATAGATAGGCATGTTGTGTTTAATTCTATGTTGTAACCCTAAAAGGCGCTAAAGTATTCGATAGCTTGTATTTTCTATGGATCAGATCAGTCTTTTGGGCTCTGGTGACTTTTAAAAAAAAAGAGATCTAAAGCATTATTTGGCTCGATTCTCATGCCACTTCATTTCTGTAATGGGTCACAGTTGTTTTTCTATGATTCGCTCATATGATAAACAACTCGGTGGAAATCGTACAACGTGATGGGACCCGCATTATATATGATTCGGATGTTCTTGAGATTCGTATTTTAGTGAATCATTATACTAAGGCTCGAATTGTATGACATTGTCTCTCATTACAGTAAGTTCTGATTCACATGGTTGGGTCATAAAAGCTCACACATATTACGAGTCGAGTACATCTTGTAAATTGCACTGAGAACTATTCCTGACTCGCAATTGATGAACTCATCGCTTGCTCTCACATGATCCGAGATGTACGAATCCTATAACACCTGGCTTACACATTTGTGAACGTATTTACGAAATGGCTTGTTGATCCCATCTATAGACGTCGAATCTTTGAAGATCGCACTATGGCCCAAGCTTTTATTTCTCGAGTATTTATGATCAATAGCTTCGTCATATCAGAATGGCAATGGCTCGTAACATTACAGAGGCGGAATGTAGAATATGAAATGGCTTCTTCAACCCAGCTGTTAAGCCAATATAATTATGAAGAAAAATACATATAAAAAAATTAAACAAATAAAACACAGTTAGTGTGTGAGCTAAAAATTGTTGTAAATCTCATATATTAATTAAACCATTAACTACATTACTATATAGTAAAATTATTACTAAAATGATTAACAATCAACTCTGAAACAAATCTACTTACACTACAATTAATTTCCAACACTCACCACCCTAACAATTTGCTGCTTTGCTGCCCTAATTGTTCAAAGAACACAAAATTTGCTTAAGTCACCAATTTACATGACTAATTAAGCATTATTCCCAACAAGCCCCCTTAATGATTAATGACGATTTACTATCTTATCTCATAGTGCCAAAAATTGAGTCTTTGTAACTTCTTTGGTGACATATCTGCTCGCTGATGCTGAGCATTTAGATGCTTCAATTCAATATCCTTCTTTTGCACCAAATCTCTAATGAAGTGATATTTCATGTCGAAATGCTTTGTCCTGCTGTGATGAATTGGATCCTTTGCTAACTTGATGGCACTTACATTATCACAATAAATCATTGTACGCTGAATTTGTTTTTCTCCAATTTCTTCCAAAAATTTTCTGAGCCAAAGAGCTTGTGTACCTACTGAAGTAACTGCAACATACTCTGCTTCAATGGATGAGAGGGCAACATTGCTTTGTTTTTTTGAGCTCCATGTAATCAAACCAGAACCAAAAGAGAAACAATTTCTAGATCTGGACTTACGGTCATCAAGACTACCTCCCCAATATGAATCACTAATCCAACAAGATTGAACTTTTCATAATAGTAATGAATACCAAAATTTAGAGTGCCTTTCACATACCTTAAAATCCTCTAGGCTGCCTTCATATGTATTTCAGATGGATTTGTCATATACCTTGAAACAAGTGAAACTGAATATGTAATATCAGGCCTTGTGTGGGTTAGAAATATCAAGCTCCCCACAATACTTCTATAAGTTTTCTCATCAACTAAATCAACACCATCATCTCTACATAACACCTCTCCATGAACACTTGGAGTAGGGGTTGGATTACAATCAAGAATATCAAATTTATTTACCATATCCTGTGCATACTTTGTCTGACAAATGAAAATCTCATCCTTACTTTGATAAACCACCATTCCTAGAAAATAATTCATCATGCCTAGATCTTTCATCTCAAATTCATTCGTCATAGCAAATTTGAATTTATCATTCATCTTAGAACTACTACCTATATACAATAGATCATCAACATACAAACTTATGATTAGAATATCAATACCTTCTTGTTTGTAGTAAAGGGTAGGATCACTCTTACTTCTCTGGAAGCCATTTTCCTTAAAGTATCCATCAATCCTTGCATACCATGCTCTTGGTGCTTGCCTGAGGCCATACAAAGCCTTCTTAATCTTGTAGACATTATTCTCCTTTCCTTCCACTTCAAAACCTTGTGGCTGCTCCACATATACTTCCTCTTCTAAGTACCCCTTCAAGAAGGCACTTTTCACGTCCATATGATGTATGCTCCACTTTTTCTGAGCTGATAATGAAATCAACGTTCTAATGGTCTCCTGTCTTGCTATTGGTGCAAATTTCTCTTCATAATCAATTCCACACTTCTGTGTGAATCCTTTAGCAACTAATCTTGCTTTGTGTCTTTCAACATTCCCATCATTGTTAAATTTAGTCTTAGAGACCCATATGGTTCCATTCTTTTTCTTGTCATGTAGAAGCTCTGTCAACTTCCAAGTGTCATTCCTTTGAGTGGAATCCATCTCTTCTTGCATGTGTTGCATCCAAACCTCATTAGTACATGCATCTTCAAAACATGACGGTTCAAAATCAGCCTTGGCTAATAAAGCAAAATTTACTATCTCACTTATTGGGCTTTCATGTGCTTGATTTGCACTCCTCGGATAAATATCACTCAATCTTCTTACCTTCCTTGTAGAACTTGGAGAAGAGGTAGGACTTGAACTTGATGTTGAATAAATTGATGAAGGGCTACATGGTGAAGTTAAGGCACTAGTTACAGTAACATTAGTTGGCTGCTCATGATCATTATCAACAATTATATTATCATTCAAAATAGATTTTGTCCTCTCAACATGGCCTTTTTGACGACCATAAACTCCCACTTCATAAAAAATTACATCTCTTGAGACAATAAGTTTGTTAGAGGATTATACAATTTATAAGCCTTGCTTGTCTCACTATACCCAATAAAAATACATAACTCACTCTTTGCATCTACCTTTTTTCTATTCTGATCAGGTACATGCACATAAGTCAAACAACCAAAAACTTTGAAATTATTAACATTAGGCCTTTTTCCATACTAAGCTTCATAAGGAGTCATATTTTCCAGTGCACTAGTGGGGCTACGGTTGAGGATGTACACTATTGTAGCAACTACATCTCCCCAATAAGAGTTGTTCAATCCCTTAGTTTGTAACATGCATCTTGCCATTTCAACCACAATGCAATTCTTTCTTTCAGCTATGCCATTCTGTTGGGGTGTGTATGTTGTAGTATGATGCCTCTTGATGCCATTCATATCACAATAACTCTGGAAAGATTTTGAACATAATTCGCCTCCACAATCAATCCGCAAACATCTGATCTTGCATCCTTTCTCATTTTTTACAAGGGCTTTGAACTTCTTGAATGTATCCAAGGCTTCACTTTTGGTCTTCAAAAAATATACCCAACAATTTCATGAGTAATCATCTATAAAAGTGATGAAATATGATGACTTAACCAAACTCTTAGTCTACATAAGACCACATATGTTTGAATGGACAAGCTAAAGTGGGTGATGAGCCCTCCTTGCAGTTCCCTTTGGAAACCTTTCACTTGCATGCTTTCCTTTAGCACATCCTTCACAAACCTCCTTTGCTCTTCTACCTTGGGCAAACCAAAAACTAATGCATGTGAGGTTAGAAACTTCAAACTGTGAAAATTTAAATGCCCATACATGAGATGCCATAACCAACTTGAATCCTAATAAGCCATATTTGCAAGATTGTTTTTATGTTCATCAAACCTCAAGGGAAACATCCTATTTCTTGCCATAGGCACTTTATAATTTTTCTCACATAGCTGCCCAACGCTCAACAAATTATGCTTCAATTATGGAGTATAATAAATGTCATGAATACTCTTTATACCTTCTTTTGTTTGGACCTCCATAGCTCCTTTGGCAGTAACCTCCAATGATTTATCATCACCAAGCTCGATCTTGGATTGAAACTTCCATCCTTTGCTGAAAACAACTTCTCATTCCCTGTCATAAGGTTAAAGCATCCAGAATCTAGGTACCAAACAACTTTAATAGTATTTTCACCTTTGGCATAAGATAAAAATAAGTGATCTCGAAGAGACTCACCACTTTCTTGAGCATAATTAGCATTTTTACCTCCTTTCAATATGCATTCTCTTTCAAAGTGGCCATACATGTTACAATAATAACATTGAACATTTCTCTTATCAAATCTACCTCTACCTCTTCCTATGAAACTACCTCTTCCACTTTAGCCACCTTTTCCTCTACCTCTTGAAGAATTTTGGCTTTGCCATTTACCTTGACCTTGATTGATTTTGGCATTGTTGCTGCTTGCATCTTCATTCTTTGTAATTTGTAATTTAGAGAAAAAAGCTTTCTCTACACTTTCAAAAGTGTCCTTCAATCTTTCTTCATGAGACATCAAAGATCCAACCAATTGATCAAACTGTAGTTTTGTCAAATCCTTATTTTCTTCCATGATTATGGCAACATCATTCCATCTATGTGTTAAAGATCTCAATACTTTTTTAATTAAAACTTCATTACTTACAGTTTCTCCAAGTGTAGCCATTTTATTGACCACATCTTTGACTATCACACAATGGTCACTCACACTTTCAGCTTCTTGCATCTTCAAATTCTCGAACTGTCACTTCAATGTCTAAAGCTTGACCACCTTAACTTGATCACTACCTTGGTAAGCTTCTTGTAGAGTCTCCCAGGCATATTTGGCAGTTTTTGCTCTTGATATTCTTGGAAATAAGCTCGTATCAAGAGCTATCTGAATGTGAAACAAAGCTTGAGCATTCTTCTTCCTTGCTTCCTTTCTTGTTGTTCTTTCATTGGCTGTAAGGGCATTCCAATCAGCTAGCTCCTCATATCCTGATTCAACAATCTCCCACAAATCTTTTCCAATAAAAAAGGTTAGCATCTTAATGCACCAATAATCATAATTGTTTCCATCAAATTCTGAAACTTGCATCTGGTTAGAATTCGACATGATTAACTCTGGCAAAATTCCAACAATAAAAATTTAACCCAAAACAATTTTACCTGCTCTGATACCACTTGTAGAATATGAAATGACTTCTTTAATCCAACTGATAAGCTAACATAACTATGAAGAAAAGTACATATAAAAAAAATAAAAATTAAACAAATAAAACACAGTTATTGTGTGAACTAAAAACTATTGTAAATCTCATATATTAATTGAACCATTAACTACATTATTATATAATAAAATTATTACTAAAATGATTAACAATCAACTCTGAAATAAATATGCTGACACTACAACTAATTTCTATCCATGAGCACCCTAAAAATTTGCTGCCTTGCAGCCCTAATTTTGCAGAGAACACAAAATCTATTGACTAATTTGTCAGCAATTTACATAACTAATTAAGCATTATTCCCAACACTCGGATAATCAAATTTATGACTCAAAAAAAAAAAAAATATCTGAGGCTCGAATGACTAGCATTTGTTGAAGTGCCATGGTTCGCATAGCAATGACTTACTATCCCGCATCTCAAATTAATCAGAGAGACACAATGATTGTAACATCACTTGATGGCTCGCATTACAACAATATTGAAATTAACATTGTGGTGTGGTTATTATCGTTACAATAAATGGGACTTAACTGTACCATGAATTACAGTAAGATAATATGGAATGTTCATCTGTGGCAGTGGTCATAAGAATATGGCATTCATACAAGTACATTTTGGAAAATTGCCCCATCTGTAAGGATTGTATAAGCATTTAGAATTATCAAGGCTTGAAAATTGTTACTATACTACAATGGCACGCATATCGCATTAAATTGTGTCGCGACTGGTTTGATTGGAGGTTCGCAGTTTGCTTCCAAGATTATTGGAAGTCAATCTTTGACTTTAGCATCTTGGAAAACTGTGGCAGCTATGAAAGTGAAAATATTTGTAGCAAACTTCTTGCAACCATGAAGGACTTGTTAGATAGCTAATTCTAGGAATTAACTTTTGGTCAGTTTTGGTGGTTATTATAGTCCAAGAACTCCCGGGAATTAATTCAAATGTTTACTATATGTATTTATGTGTACAACATTTACATAATTCTTTGAAATCATTTATATACAATTTACTTGGTTTCGAGTTGAATTGTCTTATAGTGGTATCAAAGCTGGAAGTTTATCTGCCTATTAATTGAGGTGAGCGACTCGTTTTGTGGTCAGCGAGAGGGAGTTCGCATAGATGCCAAAGAGATGAGATATTGCACGATATTTTTGTCTTAAGAAGTCTTTGCCTTGAAGGAAGGGGATCAAGGTGGCCTCTAGCTCTGGTTCACTGCAATGAATGAAGAGTAGATGTTAGCTTTTGAAGTTATAAGGACTGCAAGAATCTTGAAGGCATCAGCAGAGTATGTGATTATCTGTTCCTAAGATGGATCCCTAAGCTTATTCTATTGATGGTTGCTCGTGATTTCTCCACTACCTGCTACCACATTTCGGTATGTTTTTTAGTTAACCTGTTCGTAATTCACAAGCCTAATACCTCTATGCAGAAAGGATAACTGGTTGAGATTTTTATCCAACCTGTCAGCGTTGAATTAGAAGCACAAAATCGAGTTTGATTCTTATGATGGTAAGCGGTTATGAAGTTTGGTAACTGTCTTTGAATAAGAAAGATTAGGTGGTGATAGGCTGTGAGCACGCAAGAAATATTAAGGTTACCTAGTTCTTAATTGGTGAAGTTGCCGAATGTAGGCCTATTTATTAAAGTTGTGATAGAGGAGTAGTCATCCAATGGTGAAGGTTGCGCTCGTCATCAATCTTGGTGAATTTTGTTGAGCAAGGAACAAAAATGATGTTGAAGTCAAATTCTGCCAGAAATTATATATTCAGTTCGTTGTACTCTGTTCTCCAAACATTATGAAGCATTTTGAAAAACACTAATGGACATTTGAAGCTTTTCGAAGACGATATTGGAGGTTGTTGGATGTTTGAAACTCAGATTCCTTTGAGATCACCGCTTTCTGAACAGATTCGTTCTTGAAATTTGAGGCCACAGTTCTCCACGTCATCTAATATATCTCAAGTACAATGAAATTGGATTCCTCATGGCCACAGCTCTCCACATCATTTGATATATCTCAGGTACAGTGAAATTGGATTCCTCATAGCAATTAAGTTCAAACAAGATTTTCTTAGAAAAATGTTGTGAAATGGAAGCTTTACGGAGAAAATCTCTTCTAGATGGTGTTTTGCAGAAAAATTACATGCAACATTTGTGAAGTTGTGAATGCAATGCGACATCGAGGGTTTCAAAGGAAGAAATAGGACTTACGCTTTCTCTATGCAAATATTTGCACTACAAACGCTCCCTCAGATCAGACACAAGCTCTATTAAAAATAAGTGGAATGCCATGACTTTGAATTTACTTGGCATAAGGCTTATTAGAGGTACTTTGAAAATTCGAAGAGTGGAAAGCATAAGGGTTATTATGCATGGTCATTATTTTTTCAATATGAGGTTTATGCATATTTGGAATCTGTGGTGAATATTTGGGATATGGAATATTTGGGTTTGAAATTGAATTTGTAGAGAAGGTGTTGTGGTTGGTAGAATTTATATAGTTATTTGGTGGATTGAAGGTCATAGGTTGAAATCTTTGACAAGATAATTTTAGAATTTTTTTTGTGTATTATCACAAAATTTGTTAAAGTTGTAAGGTCAATGTCGAAAACATAATTTTAGAAGTTTTTTTTTGTGTTTTTTACCACAAAATCTGTTAAAGTTGAAAAGTCAAACTCTGAATTGAAGATTCTAAGATAAAGTTATGTTGTAGATGGGTGCATGATCGGTTGAACCCGACACCCAGTTATCATAAATTTGTTTGTATTGGGTGCATTTTCGGTGGTAGCCGACACCCCTTTCTCAAAGTTGATCGCTGAAGAACATGGCCAAAGTCGATGATTTTTTGCAGTTATTACGAAATTTAATGTCATCGAGTGTTCATAACAGTGTCCAAGTTAACAAGGACACGCTCTTTGACATCCAAAAATATTTACAAAATTCGAAAAGAAAAATTGAATTTTTGTAACTAGAAGCCTCGTTTTAGCGAGAAGAACTGCAAAAGAAGAATTTTGAAATCGTTCTTGTTCAGAATACTAGTGTGTTTGGGCCCGATCATTACTCAGAAAAAAATGAGAGTAATGTAGTGGTTTCAAAAGGATATGTAGCTAAAAGTTCTTATGAGAAGCCTGATATTCCCAAAACTTTCATAAGGTCGTGGGAAGAGATTAGACACAATAAACACACAACTGGTTTGGGTTACAAAGAGGATATTTTGGATGTATCTTTTCACATACCAGATTTTGCTAAACCAATACAATTCCGAAGGGTTGGATTTCTAGACGATGTTGTTCTAGAACAAGTTGATAGATGCCAACAGTGTAACAGAGTTGGACATGTGAAAGATCGGTGTTTTGATATTCACCCATGTGAGAATTGCAAAAAGAAAAATCATCATACAAATGCATATTCCAGAAAGAAGCCCACTGCAAGAGAGAAGATAAATTTCGGATAGACTAGTTCTTGGGATTGGACCAAAATAGCCAAGGAGATTTACAGGGCATATCGAAGAATATGTTCCAAAGTGATAAGCAACCTTGTAGTGGTGAAGAGTACTTCTCACTTTGCATCCGACAAGGGGGGAATGGTTGATGGTCTACTACAGGTTCAAGTTTGAGATGTCAAGCGAGCCTAAGCCAAATTTGAGTTGATTGAGCACTTCCATGTTTGGAATTGTTCGAAGAACTATTATTATAGTTTCAAAGAGATTGTGGTTACCTTAAAACCACAATTTTTGGTTGTTCTGAGAACTGCTATGAAGGTTCCAGAGTTGGCGTTGGTTGAGCCTTTGAATTCTCGCATATTGGTTTGTGGTTATCCTTAAAAGCCATTTCTTGAGAGACATTCAGCTCTTGGCTGAGATGCATTTCTACATTTTGAGCTCTCGTCATTGGAATTTGGTATATCCATTCGGATTAGGGGGGATTGTTAGATAGCTAATCCTCACGATTAACGTTGGGTCAGTTTGGGTAGTTATTGGAGTGCAAGTACTCCAGGGAACTAATTTAATTGTTTTCTATATGAATTTATATGTACAACATGTACATAATTCTTTGAGATCATTTAAGATACAATTATTTGGTTTCTAGTTGGATTGTCTTACAAGACTAAATGTGGTCCTTGACTTTGAGGTCCATATTATTTTGTTGCATTTAGGGTCTCACATAAATTGTATAATGTTTTTCCAATTTTGGGATATTTTTGGTTCTAGGGTTTGTTGAAGATTATTGACAATTAAGATTTTGTAAAACCTTAGATAGCACTTCAAAATTTAGTCACGTGAGAAACCCTAATTTATTTGTTTCCTCATAAAAACCTTAGTTTTTGGTTTTTAAGGTTTGTAGGTAGTATAGGGTATGACAAATCTATTGAATTTTTAGATTCAAAGCCTAAAATTGATGTTTCAAAAAAATATCTAAGAACTTACACTTTGAATATAAAAGCAAAGAAGAAAAAGGAAAACCATAATTTGTTTGTTTCCTCATAGAAGCCCTAGTTTTTGGTTTTGAAGGTTTGTAGGCAGTATAGGGTATGACAAACCTATTGAATTTTTAGATTCAAACCCTAAAATTGATGTTTCAAAAAAAATATCTAAGAACTTACAGTTTGAATCTAAAAGCGAAGAAGAAAAAAGGCCGACAGAATCCTTGATATGGAAACTCAAATATAAAAGTAAACCAAAGCTAAAGACTATTTTAAATCATGATAGCATGAACTCTTTAAAAGTCTATCCCCATAGGGTGGGATGTAATCTGAAAAGACTACATCAACCTGAGCCATTTGTAGCATTTAGAAATATGATTTTAATAACCAAATAAATTTAAATTAGATCATAAGATAAAATAAAAACCGATTAAATTTATTTTCATAATTCAATTTAAAATCTCCACCCAATTTCAATAAATACACACCTAAGTGTAATTGCCTTCATATTTCCATATATCCACACCTATTAATGTAATTAAGAGATGACACAATAATGCTATTATTATTCAAGTTTACGATAAACAAGTGTAAAATTTCTCCAACTTTTATGTTTTGAGTCGAGGTTTGTGTAGGAGGCGAGTTGGGAGAAACCACTCCCAACGTACAAAGAGGATATCACTGTAATATAATTTAATGTAATACTTGTAACATAATGCCTTTTAACATAAATTAATGGTATAATTGCTTTTCAATGCTTCAAAAGATACTAACAACAGACATGATACAAATTACAAAGGTCTGGTGGTTGAACGGGAGCTCTACACCAAGTCGCCCTCCATTATACTTTGTGCCTCGTGTGGCGCTTGACCACCCACCCTCATGCAAATGCCCTCCTCGCAATTGCTTCACCAACTTGCCTGTGTTTCCCGACGTGTGGACCCGAGCGCCTCCCCTCAGTGTAGGCTCGAGTGTCATACTTGGGCGCTCATCACGCTCCAAGTCAATTTTTCTCCTCTCTAAGTGTATGTGGGAGGTCATGGATGCCCATTGGTCGTAGTGTCAACTCGAGTCCCTGACAACCTCCCCACTCTAAAAAGGCTGTCGCCCTTGACAACACCATCCCAACAAACTCCATTTTCCAAGTTCATCACGACACCCAAATAGCTCTTCCTATGACCTACTCCATGCCTATATCCCATCACAACTCTTCAAGAACACCATCTATTGGTACCCCTTGTGTTGGTGACTAGTCGGGTAGCTAATCTAGTCGTAATGTATACTCCACAAGAATGCATGCATCTTGGCATCATCATAACTGTCATCATATCCTCTTGTCATATGGACCTCCTATCTGTCTCGCCTCATGGTTTGCTCATTACTTTAAGGGGTCTCATTGCCTTTAGTAGATGACAATGAGCCCATCTCCATTATAAGTTCAGAAAGATGGTGAGGATGGTAAGGCTGACGGCCTTCCATCTCCATACTCATCCTTCTCCAACATCTCAATCCATGTATCAACATCTTCTTCTTTTATTCTCTGCATGTATGCCTGTCGGTCCTCCTTTTGTTGGCTTTCTGGTTTGTATCCTTGCATTCTTCCACGGAATCTAATCTTCCTGTCAAGTTCAAAACAATATCAGATAATTCTCTTGTGACATCTTCTTGCTCCATGAGTCTTTCCTCCTTTCAGTTCAACCTCTCACACACCTCATTATTTCGATGACCTTCCTCCACACTCACCATTGTTATCTTATACTCGAAATTTCTGGTTGTCATAGTTAGAACACTCAATTGTACATCCTCCCTTCCATCGTATATATACAATTATTTCAAATGTGGCACCATCATTGCTTCAAACTACTCCATGCATTCTATCCCCAAAAGTGCTTCAAACTGCTTCATGAATTCTATCCCCAAAAGTGCTTCATAATCATCCATACGTATGATCATGAAGTCAATTTTTCCTAGCCATTCACCAATATTCACTTCTAAGTGCTTTTCTACACAAATGAGTTGGTCTATTGGAAAGTTCATTAGTTTAAGATGAGCTTGAGTTAGAATGAACTTCAACCCGACTTTCCTCGTTTCTTCTTCTCTCATGAAGTTATGGGTTGTATTATTTTCCACCATGGTGAGCAATGTGGCCTCGCCAACCTTCATCTTAACATGCTCCAATTTGTTCCTCTAAAGATCGCATTTTGGGACAACGTCCATTATTTCTGTAGCACCCAAAATGTGCATCATCCCAATCGTTGTTTCCTTTTTCCCTTTTACATTTGACTTCGTAATAGTTGTGGCTCCCAGTCTTGGAGGACAATTGCTAATCGTATAGTCACCCTCACACAACCAACACTTAAATGGTTTCTTTTCCTTTGGTTTACCACTTGCCTTCGCCTCATCTTCCTTTGAAGCTATATCTTGAGTTTTCTGACTTCTTCTTCTTCTCTTCTACCCTTTCTTCATGATGGTTTACCAACCTATCAACTACAACAAATTCCTCCTGAAGTGTTTTGATCTTCTGCTGCTTCACCTCATTGCATGCCCAAGGTTTCAATTTAATGATGAAGTTGAAGAACTTGTCTTTCTCCCCCATGTCGAGTAACTCCAAGATTAGACTCGCAAATTCTTGTTCATAAGCTTCTTTGCTTCATGTACTTAATATTCGTACTTACATCCCAAGTTTGATCCTATGGGCAGAAATGAGCCAATAGTGCTTCCTTAATTTCTTCCCAAGTTGAGATGTCCTCAACATCGCCATGGGCAATCTCATCCACTCTGCAGCTCAACCACATATTGGCATCCTTTGTAACGAATTGTTCAACAACCTTCACCTTGGTCTCTTCTAATGTAATCTCCAACAGTTCAAGGTACTACTCCATATCACACACAAAGTTTCAAGCTTCTCATTCCATCATATGAATCTGGATATTTAATCTTGATTTGGGAAAGTTCGCGAATCAAACCTTGCCTAACCACTTTCTTCATAATCTCAATCTTGTTAAGAGCCTCGAAAAGTCTCTTCTGCAATTTTTCGATCTCATCCATGCCTTGGTCCTTCACACCTTCAAGTCCTTTAACATCCATTCCCAATTTGATCGTATCTCCATTCAAGATAATGGTATTGCACCTTGAGGCCTAAATATCTTTCTCATGGCTCGGTGACATTCTCCCCAAGTTCAACATTCCTTGCCTCAAGCACATCCATCTTCGTGTTCAACTCGTCCATTTGGTCCAACATTTTGTTTATGTAAACAACCTCGACGTTAACACTAGATTCAACCATTACCTGCGGTTACTCAACATTGTTTGCCATCAGTTTGGTTTGAGAACATGTCACAAACATAAACTATGCTTCGTTCAGCTCGGCCCTGACTTGCTTCCTTGCCACTGCCAAACTTCCCCTACGTCACACTACAACCAATCACTAAACTTCTTACGGTAGTTGTGCCCAATCTGTTCAGCTCGGCCCCGACCCCAACAAGTCGTCGCTGCTACCAAACTTGCCTTCCAATCAGCTTAGTACTGCCTGAACCAAGCTGTGATACCAACTCTCCCAACCCCACATTCGTGATTTCATCCATCATGGACATTGTACGGCACCGACGCAATTTCAATTTAGAATTACTTTTACCCGGACTACGTATATTCCAACACTTAGTCAATTTTTTGTTCAACGGTTCCTTCTTCTGTTATTAAATCCGCAAAAGAGATATGGGACAAAATTGTCACAAGCTATGAAGGAGATGAACAGGTAAAGCGTGCCAAACTTCAAACTCTCAGGATTCAGTATGAGACTCTCAAGATGTATAATGATGAAGGTGTGGCTAACTATTTTCTTCGGGTAGATGAAGTTGTTAATTGTATGAAAAATTTGGGTGAAGAAATAAAAGAGGCTATTGTGGTTGAAAAGGTTCTAAGATCATTGTCCCCCAAGTTTGAATCTAAAGTATCTGCAATAGAAGAAAAAGAAAATCTACGAATTCTTACTATGTCTCAGCTACATGGAATTCTAACTGCTTATGAAATGAGAAAGGGAGGTCGCATCAGATAGAAGAAGAAGCTGCTTTCAAGGCATTAGGCAAAGGAGATTATTATGAAACAAGTCACGTACCAGAAGAAGAAGAAGAAGAATCAAATTTGTCAGAAATCTTCAAAGGGGTTCTGGAAGGTTCAGAGGTAAGTTACCTTTTAAATGCTTTGCTTGTGGAAGAGTAGGTCATTATGCTGCAAAATGTCCTTATAAGGATAATGGAAAGGAACCTGCTAGATGGAACAAGAAACAGGGTGCAAATAAGAAAAGCTACTACACTCATGAAGATAGTGATGGTCTATCAAATAGTGATGAAGATGAACAAG
>APFE030721037.1:0-19680 GCA_000404065.3 Pinus taeda | reverse complement strand
ATATATACAATAAAAATTGATGACAGACCCTAGACTTGTGATGGACCAAGTTCTAAATACAACAACGGAGACCATTCTATCAACTATGACAAGACAAGTAACATGAACTTACAACATCATATAGATTTAACAGACTTGGTGTAGCATCAAGAATATGTAGCATCAAATGTGTAGTATCAAGAATAGGACATCTAAATTGTGGTATCAAAACTCACTGTGACATATAGAGACATAGAGATATAACCGAGACCCTATATATACTTACGTTGTCCTGCAAAAACATATGTCAGAGATGATACTCAAAATTCAAATGTAAACACTAATCATACATACCTTGTTGTAGGAGACTTACCCTTGACTGTTGATGTGTGGTCCTTACTCCAATGATCCTTGAATGCATGTTTTTTCTTGCCTTCTAGGAGCTCGATATTGAATCTATTGTATCTATGTAATTTCAGATCTCCAGGGTCTGAAATTTCATCCTGTGGTAGCCTTATGAGTCCTCTTTCCAAACCCACAGGTTTGAACAAGATTGGATTCTTCAAGAAAGAGCTATATCCAATGTCCATGATGACTTGTTTATAGATTGGTTCAGTAGAGAGAACTTGTGCGAAGTGCCATGTGTTACTGTTGCGACCTTTGGCCCTGAAAACGATACCCAACAAACTACAGTCTGTCCAGCTTCTGTCATTTCTTACGAAATTTGAATCCAATGCTCAGAGAGAAAGTTATGACAATTTTCCCAACGTCATCTGTTTGACATGGAATTCGGGAGCCTGCAAAAATCCTAACTTCTTCAGATCATATCTCTGAAAATATAGCAAACCAAGATCTGAAATTCGGTCATGAGGTTTATCAAGATTTTAGCTCAAATGGGTTTTAATTTCATCTTCTGAAGTTTCGCAGAAATTTTTTTATAGCGAAAATGCCATGATGCCTTATTTGAAGCCACAAAATCCCTACTAGAGGAGGATACAAGGGTCACTATTTATATGAATGTCTTGAGTTGAGAGGGTACTCAACAAGTGAACGCTGGAGGGATTTTATGAGGAAAAAAACATTTTTAATTATTGACTATTCAATGATCACAACCAATTATGAGTGCCATGGCACAACCCCATAGGGTTTTAGCCCACTAACTGGGATTACTAACTTCAAACACGAATATCTCTCAAATCGTGAAGAATTATGTGGTGTGCCATATATCAACAGAAACATCTCAATGGGTAGAATCCATCTAGAAGATCCTTGACTCAAAATAGAGTAAGTTGTCAAGCAAAATGCCCATGCAAGATCGGGATAGGCTTGGGTGTTGCTTGGGTTGACATCAATGACAACCACTGATCAACAATCATCTCTGTATTGACATAACCCCATAACTTGTTCTCCTTGAGAACAGATGTGATCCGAACTTTCCATTCAGGGTTCCTCCAATTTATCCTCATATCTGACACTAGTTGCCATTGTAACCCTATTTGCTCTACTGAACAATAACCCTACTAATCTGAATACTTGTGTCAAATGTTGATTTCTTTCTTAGAGTTTTAATGTTCTAATACCATGTTAATTTCTTGAAGTTTCTGCAGCGGATTTAATTTTCATTAAGAGTTCACACATGCATGTACTTAAAAATTAAATACATAGAATTTTTAACCAGATTTGCAGCAGAAAATTTAACAGAACCACACACACAAAAATGACACAATATGTATTTTGAAAACCCCAAAGGGAAAAACCAGCAAAAGTGTTTTTTTATTCAGTCTGAGAGAGAAATCTGAAAATGAAGTTATAGAATAATAGGAGTTGAATTTGTTCTGTCCGAGAATGACAAGAACACATAAAAATTTTGCCTCAATTTCCATGCATAGACAACCTTGCATATCAGCCTTGATTTCTGTGCATAAAAACCCCAGAAAACGTCTCAAATCTTCTGCAAAATTCTTTTGTTAATAGCAGCAATCTGCCCTCGATGTCTATGCCAAAGCTTTGCTAAAAATGTCTAAGAAATAGTGCCAAAACATCACCTAGTGTGCCAAGCTGCCTTGAATTCTGTGTTTGATTTTCTCTGCAGTTTTTCCTTGGAACCTGTACCACCAGCTCTCCTCTCCTCTCTTTTTAAATCCATGCCAATAGTCACCACCTCTTTAGTTCAGTCCACACAAGTGAACTTTCGCTTGCTTCCAGTTAACTGATTTTTTTGGAGATAACTCCAGCCATTTTTTTCTTGGAGTTAACTCCTTTCTCTCTCTTAACTGAACTAAAACACTATGACGTGTCACTTAACTCCTTTTATCTCTCTCTTAATTGAACTAAGCACGCTATGATGTGTTACTCAACTCCAAGATCTTTTTCTCTCATTAAATAATTATTAAAAATAATTATTCTCTCATGTCAGCACTAAAAATTAACTGATATACTTTTTAATGAGAGCCACTATATTAAAATAATAAAGTTTGTGCTGATTAATAAAATAGGACATGACTTCTATATGTTATGACACTTTAACCAACATAGAAGTACCTGTCCTCACTATAATTTTAAACTAATAGTAATTTGACAATAACTGTAAACATGGATCATTTACAGGAGAGGTTCCATCACAATTGACCAATTGCATCAGCCTTACCACACTGTAAGAATTTTTCTCATTCAACCCCTATTTATAGTTCATTTCGTTATGAAATTTTTATTTAAATAAATTCGACCCCTATTTATAGTTCATTTCGTTATAAAATTTTTATTTAAATAATTTTCATCTATTTGCTTGTACTAATTTCAACTAAAGATGGCTCATTTGTTATACAGAAATCTCTCCAACAATGATTTCTCTGTAGATATTCCTACAATAAATAACTTTAGAAGGTTTACCTCAGCAAGGTGTAGATATACTTGAACCATTTCTTTCTAAATAGAATTCATCATTATTTCCTAATATTAGTGGTATTTTTCATTTGCCTAATGGGAATGATTTTTTCCTCAGCTTTTTAGGAAATCCAGATCTCTGTGGAAATTGGCCTGGATCACATTGTCGGATATATTTCAAATGATCAAAAGGTGAAAACTGAAAAGAGAAGTAAATTTTACAATGTTTCGTTTTGAGACATTCCTTTCAAGTTATCTTTATTTATAATTGTAACGTTTTGATTGTGTAAATTGACAGCTTCTATCTCAACACCAGTGACTGTTTGCATCTCATTGGGGTCAGTGATAGTATTTTGTGCCATCATGATAGTCTTCTGTTATGCAAATCGACTATTTTCTGTGATCATGATTGCACTCGATTGTGCAAATCAGTGTAAGCCATTTAGTAAAGGATCAAAATGAAAAATGGAAGGTATTTTGCTTCATTTCCTATTTCTTTAAATAATATCAGAGAATAAAAGTGTTCTTTCTACATCAATATCTATGTTTCTGGTTAACGATTTTTTTTTTTTAAATCTCTTATGCAGATTGTCCAATGTCAATAATATTCCAGAAGGACTTGACAGGATACACACATGAAGACATCATGAGAACCATGGAAAATTTGATTGAGAAATATATAATTGGGTTTGGTGCTACAAACCTAGTTTATAACTGTGTTTTGAGGAACCGTGTGGCAATTGCCATTAAGAGAATGCATACACGGTATCTAGAAAACTTGCATGCATTTGAAGCTGAGTTAAAGACTGCTGGAAGCATCAAGCATAGGAAGGTTGTTAGTTTGCTGGGATACTCTCTTTCTCCACATGGAAACTTGTTGTTCTATGATTACATGGCTAATGGAAGTTTGTAGGACATCTTACATGGTAAGTAAACTGTATGGAAAAATTTGTCGAGAAATTTATATGTAAAAGATTATGTAGGATAGCAAGAGATTCTAACTGGCCTTTTTTATATAGTTAATGTTTGGAAATGGTCTAATTGGAGAATCTAAACAATGCTTTTTCTATGTAGGATCTTCAAATAGGATAGACTGGAACACTTGTTTAAGGATTGCTCTTGGAGCTGCACAAGGTCGAACATATCTGCATCATGATTGTAACCCACATATTATTCATAGAGATGTAAAAACTTCCAACATCGTCTTAGATGAGATTTTTGAAGCACATTTGGCAGATTTTTGGCATTGCCAAGTGTATCCCCTCTATTGAAACCCACACCTCTACCAATGTAAGGGGTACCATTGGTTACATTGACCTGGAATATGCAAGGACATTGAAGCCTACTGAGAAATCTGATGTGTACAGTTATGGCATTGTTCTTTTGGAGCTGATAACACGGAGGAAAGCTGTGGATAACGACTCTAATTTGCTTCAATTGGTAAGACAATACGATTTCTATTATATGGACCTACTTTAATTGTAAATCTCTTTTTGTGAATTGTAGATTTTTGTTTGTCTAGAGGTATTGCATGGACCAAGAAAAGAAAAAACTAATGTATGTTTAACTGACATGGGCATTTGAATGCAGATACAATTTGAAGTAGATGAGAGAATCATGGACATTGTTGGCCCAGAAATAGTGGCAACCTGCACAGATATTGCAGTGGTTAGAAAGGTCCTGGAGCTTGCATTATTTTGCTCAAGGGGGAAGCCTTCTAACCATCCAAAAATGAATGAAGTTACAAAATTCTTACAGTCACTACCAACCCAGCAACAACTACATTAGATATCGTAGTTGGTAAAATTGACAAAACAACTACATGAGATATCGTAGTTGGTAAAATTGTTGTCAAGGTGGAGATTGTTGGGATGTGCCAAAAGTAACTGCCCTAGTGGTTCAACATGAATAGACTTAAGTTCACTACAGTGTTTAAGTTCCTATTTTGTAAATTAGACACATACCCTATTTTGTGAATATTATTCTTTGCATGTTGTAACTCATTGAGTCACAATGGCCTATTTCATTTCATATTCTACTCCATGCTATTTAGTTTATAACCTAGCAACTACTAGATTGTTGTTGTTATCTGATTCATTTCATTCTACTTCATGGTTTTCTATTGTACCTACTAGATGGTCGATGGTATTTAGTTTTGTTACTAAATGGTCAATGCTCTAATCTAGGCAGTGCTTGATGATAATAGTAACTGTGATAAAAGTTCTGTTAATGTTTCAAACTTTCAAGGTTTGGTGTTGAGGATTGAATAATTTTTGTTCTACCTTTTGTGAGGTTCTAAATATGGTTTCAGCTTCTCAACTTTAGGAGCTTGCTCTTTAAGAAGTACCACTATGACTTAAAAACATGCAATATTAACTTGAGGGAAATCAATATTCCAGAAAGGGAAGGTTCATAGCCAATGTTGTTGTGGATGTCTCTATTGGGAAGGTCTTTACAATGTTGGAATTATAGCCATCCATATTCTTGTAAACGTCTTTATCAAGCAGTTCAGACTATCGAAGAACATTAACTTAATGGAACTTAGGAAATGACAAGGGACTTTTCCTCATGTGTGGAAGAGCTCAAAATAATCTCTCAGAAATTGTTTGGCCAGAAAAAAACTAAAAACGGCTGTCACCGGTGCTTGATGAAATTAACTGTTTTCTTCAATACCATCTTCAGAGCTTTATGGAGTATCAGTGCTACCTGATCTGCAATTGTCATAAGTTATAACGATCAGGTTTCTTAAATTTCGATCTTGGTTTGATCATGGTCAATGATGTCAATATGATATATCAGAGAAAAATGATAATACCTGAGAATTTGGGAGTTTCTTCACGGTTTTGTAAAAATCTTTGTTGTTCTTTGTGGTTTTTCACATTTTGGGCCTGCAATTTTTTTTCCTGTTAGTTTGCTGTGGTTTTATAACCAAACCAGGGATTGTTGGAGCTAAAGTACTGAACAGTTTGTTCTTTTGTTTTAACACCCGCATTGAGTAAAAAATGGGTTGCTAGTATTCTTTTATTTGATCTTTTAATATTTTTGTGTTCAACTAGATTAAAATTTTAAACAGGGTCGTGATGCAGATGGCATTACTGCCGAATAAATAGTTATGAAGTAACCATTGAAAAAAAAATGACCAGATTCATTGTAACTGCAGCTACAGCTCCAGTTTGCTGAGTGACAGTTTGTATGTTGGGCGTCATGGTGAAGTACTCTGACGATAAAATTCTGTTCAGCCTTATCCTCTTCTCAAATCAAAGTCCTTAAATCCTTGATTGTGATGTGGAGCACTAATTGACCAGATGAAATTTAAGTCACTATAATGGATCGGAATTACAAGCAAAACAATAAAACGTCAAAAAATCATCTTAAGCTGTTATATAACTGGCAATGGATCCCGATACAAACCTAAAATTGAATAGCTTATTGTCAAACCCACTACACAAGCTCTCAATTTTAGGGAATGCCCATTTGGTTTTCAAATAGAAATAAACTAACACAGAGCCATCTAAACCCTGGGTCTTACATTCACCTGGAGATTGTCCCCTCCACACTTTCCACCCTAAAACAAATGTGACTTGTTCCGAGCAATCTGTCATAGCATATTCTCTCAAACGACAAATTTATTATGTATTGTCTACAGGTTACGTAGGGTTGCTTACTTTCCAATCTCTAACTGGTTCAACATTGTAAACTCCTATGTTTTTTTGTTATGAATATGATCATCAGGTTGATCTGGGGTTTTGCAGCCTACATTCATCAATATGGCATGTGATTAGGCCAAGTGAACAATATTTCTTAGTTCCTTCAAGCTTGGGATCCATCCCTGTTTCGCAGTCGCTGTGTGTGCCAATATCACCATTTTTGAGCAAGAAAATCACCCTGGTAATGGAGAGATGCGGTGATCATAACTATCAAGTAATACATCGTTACCTGAAATCCAAAGCAGGTATCCAATTTCAATAACTAAAGTGTTACCTGAAATCCAAAGCAGGTATCAAATTTCAATAACTAAGTGTGTTTTGCAGCCTCACAGGAATCAAAGTTCGAACTTATTAAGGTGTTATCGATATATTTCTTTGGAGGAATGCACCACTATTAGTAATAGAATTAACTTATTAAGTAAACACCTGCAACCAATTAACACTGCATGTTGGTTCTTCCAGGGCAGAAAACACAGACCAAAACTAGAATCAGAATGAAATAAGAGAATTTAAGGAGCCTTGGTTGAAAACAGTGTTACAAAACTTGTCTTGGTGAAAAATTCAGTGAGGAAAAAAGATAAGAGTTTGACTTGGACTCTACCCTCTAGGAAAACTCAGCTATGTGGGTTATATAATGAGGGATAACGAGTTTTTGAACCTCTAAAGTAGTGTTACAAAACTTGGTTTGATGAAAAAATTTAGTGAGGCAAGAACTACGAGTTTGACTTGGACTCCACAAAAACTCAGCCAATACAAAGGATGAATTGTGGGTTATATAATGAGTGACGACAAGATTTTTTATGGGTCTGTGAGTCTAACTTGTTGACCCAGCAAAAGCTTTCCAAATATTTGCGGGTTAGAGTTTGATCCGAGAGTAGTTGCAAGTCAATGTGAGTCAAACTCACTGGTGCCAAGTTTGAGTAGCCCTGCATTGCCTTGGCCTGTTTTGGTGGATGAGCCAGGTTTGGCCAGCAAGTCCAGGTCAAGCCCTGCAGGTCTGGTAATGTTTCTTTATAGAGAGAGCCTCTTACAGTCGATGAATACTTGAGGGCAGGGGCTGGAAATTGTTTCCAAGAAAGCTTTTGTCTGCAAACATTCTTCCTATAAGTCTTTGGCATAAGGCTTAAGGGTATCTTTGTGTACCTAATTATGCTATACTCAATGGAATCATGATGTCAAGGGTTGAATACACGTATTCATTTTTCCATCATCAATATATTTGATCACCATTTATGTCATTCAGCATGTCCAGCTATTGCCATGGATCTGATAACTATTAAAGATTTCTATTGACAATTTGTGAAATGCTTATGCTGGTCTATGCCTTCCAAAGGCTACCCTCTATACATAATTGGTAAGCTTAAGACCTAGTAATTTCCAGTGTCACGAACCTAATTAAATATTATTCTACTGTAAAATCTTTCTTAGCAGTTGCATGTACGTAGTCATTTCTGCCATTTTCTTTCCTTACTTTCTTCCTTAACAATTGTATGTTCATATTTAACATAGTTTTCTTTGAATATATGTTTTTCTTGCACCCTGCACATGTGGAGTAATATTGCCTATAACTGACAAGCTGATTGCAAGTGTTTTTCTAGCTTTGGATGATTGCAACTGCTTCCCTATCTTTGCTTTCATATATTTGGATTTATTTTCCTTTCCCTTGATAATGTTCTCCACTTTTGAATCTTCGAACAACATAATTTTCGCTGTCAAGTTGTGCACATCTAGAGGTATATTGACTACTGCCAATCCATAAAGAATAGATACTTTGGGGTACTATTCTATTTTGACTTTGAAAAAATTTAGAAATTTTTCTAATTATTCATTTTTTTTGAATTTTTTTCCTCAATTTTGTTATTGTCATTTGAAAAATCAACTTTTGAGAGACTATAAGTAATTTTTTGACCCTCAAAATGGGTCTTAGGATAATGCTGGGCCTTTGAGGATGAATTTCGAGTAGTCACATGCTCCAGACATTTCCTAAGGCCACTTATTTATACCATTACATAGAAAATAATTAAAAAATCATGTTTTGCAGGGAATTTTTAATTTAAAAAAAATCCTATTTAAACCTAGCGAAATTTCACGAAATTTTTTGTGTGATCTAGTATGGTAATATACATCGACTCTAAATACTAAGATGTGTTAGGCACTCAACTTTCAAACCGTCACTTTGGCTTGGAGGTAAAAAATGAGTGAAAAAATTCAGAAAATTATCCGCTTATGAAAAAGAATGGATAATTAACCAGATAAAAAAACACTCCAAGGTGTACTCATTTGTTGATCGAGTCCTAACATCCTAGGTCTGCTACATACTAAAAAATTCATCATTACTAGTATCACTTATTACAATTCCCCATAGGGTGTGGAATCTGGGTACAAGAAAGATGATGAGAAGATAGAAGTAGAGTTAAAGAAATTTGTTCACTGATGATATCTGATGGTACAAGTATCCTCTGGATCATCCTTGGGTATGGAGTCTTCATATAATCATCAAGTGCCATTCTAGTGGTCAACATTTGGCTCCATATGGGGATGCTTGCTAGATACAAAGTGATAGTGTGTAAGAACCTAGAATCTACACCAACCAACAAAAGACATATATCAGCAGTGTCCATTCAAAATATCATCAAATAAAATAAAGTACAAAAACGAAGAAATACAAATTTATTCTAAGAGCATAAATGACAATTTATTCATGAAATAAAACTACTTAAACAAAAAGGACACTAGATAAGGTTAGAAATATGATACAAAAAGATGCTCCATGGCATCAGATGTCTTTGGTGAAATCCATCTTGAGACACTGCCTACTCACAGACAAGTCCATAGGTTCTTTCTTTGATGTGCCTTGCCAAATTCTGACTATCTTGGGATTATGACTTGCCCCAATATTAACATTTTTGTGGCCATCAGATATACCAAACCTCTTCCTCTTCCTTTTCCGAATATTGATGCGTTGGCGCTTGATCCTGCTCAAAACTGGTGGTTCATTTTATATATATATATATATTTTGGTCAGTTGTGATGGTGATGATGATACATTTATTGCCAATCCTACTGCTTTGTCTTGAAAATGCTCTAATGGAAGATTTAAGTACCCAATATTTTTGAGCTATGCCTAATATCTTCGTTTTGAATCTATTCTGTTAAGGGGGGAAGAAAATTTGTCAACACTGCATCACTTTTTGTGTGGCATGATCTGTAAATAATATCATTGTTGGGTTTCCTTGGATCATCGACATGATTTCTTTTCTCCAACTCTCGTTCAAGTCTGACAAAGGTATTATCAAGCATGGGGATGGTGGCATATGATAAGTCCAATTGAAGGCTACTACTTAGATTCGATGCCCATTTTCTTAATAGGAGCATTCCCCATGAATTAGGGACATATATCACAACAATATCTATAGTCATTATTCTATCTGTGTATGCAGCGAGAAAAATCTGTAAATCTTTAATTATCCCATACATTTCAATTCTCTTAGAATCCATTGAACATATGTTGTGATAGGGCCTAGAGACCCTTAAATTTAGTTGCTCCATGACTTTTTTGGTCATAACATTTGATGAAGCCCCTAAATCAAGCATGCAGTTGTGTAAAAGACAATCATTTACTATCAAAGAAACATAAAATGGTAGATGATCTTAATTCCCCACATAATAGTTCATACCTTTCAATACAATTTCCTCATCTTCTGGTTCGTCACTAGGCTTTTTTTTTTTCTTTGAGTAACTTCAATGGCACTTAGTAACTTAGCCCTTTGAGATGGTATCTTTAAAAGTTGTCATTGGAATAGAAGCCTTTGTGTTATTCACTTAATTTCCCAAGTCAAAATTCAATTCTGAAGTAGGAAGAGAATTATTTATTATTATTATTTTTTTTTTGATTATTCCGATCTTGGATATCCCTTCTCTGATAAGTCATCCCTTTGTGTTTTTCCGTAGCAAGAATCTGTCCAGATGTAGGTTTTTCCCCAAAAATCTCAGTGACTTCGTCAAAATTTGCAATCATATTGTAAACCCCAAGATTATTAGGCCTATCGTCAATCTCTTGATTTTTTTCAATGGTGTATATTTGATCTTCCATGGAGAACATATTGATTTGACCAGTTGTCCCTACATGTTCATCTTCTAACATGCCACTTTTCATGATTCTCTTCACATATGGGCATGTGGCTTTTTCATGGAATTGATTACATGACCTACAAAAAGGGGGAATTTGATCTACCATGTTGGTGGATACCAATGGATTTGGAGGCCTATGCTCCCGTTGAAGGCATTTATTCTTTTGCCATCTATCATTTGGCATAAGTTGGAATCTTTGCACTTGTGATCTCTTCATGGCCACCAACCTATTTTGCATGGCTTGCATTTCTTTAATGTGATTTGCTTCCATGCTCTTGATGAGTTGCTTCCATGGCCTTGCCTTTGGAATCATTTGGTTTTGATGGCTCTCTATTGAAATCAAGAATTTCATATTTTCCTGATTGCTTTCTAGCCCTTTCTATCTTTAAGGCTTCAAATTGAGCTACACTTAGATTCATAGGCTCCTTCCTCTTCAACTCATAGACAATGTCAATCCCAAAAGCATCTAGATATGAGCATAAAAGAAATTCATCAAGAGGTTTAACAGTAGCAGATATGCTTTTTACTAATTCATTGAATCTCTTGTTAAACTCCTCCATGGTTTCATTCTCATTTTTATTCATGTTGCTAATGGCATTGATCAAATGCGTATTTTCCTTCTTCTCCCCAAACTTATCTAAGAAAGCAATTAGAATGACTTGTAAAGAGTTATATGAGTTAACATGTTGCTCAGTGACCCAATCAAGAGCATCCTCTTCTAAAAATAAAACAAAAAGTCTCATCTTCACATCCTCATAGTTAGCAGTGTTACACCATTTAAAGATACAAACATTAAAGTTTTTCACATGTGATGTAGCACTAATGGCATTGTTACCTTGAAAGGAAGACAACTTTTCAATAGCCTTGTCAAGGATATTGCGAGGATAGCCATTTACGTTAGTGAAGTCACAAGGAGCAAAAATATCATTCATGATGCTAGGCTCTACTTGTTCTTGAAAAAACAAATGAATATCAGAATTAGCCACTTGCCCAAGACTAGCAAGATATCTACTATGAGAAAGTCTATTCAATTTCTCTCTAAAAACTCTTTCAGGATCAGGAGAGGGGTTAACTAGACCACTTGAATTTCTCCTAGTAGAGACTCTTGCAAAAAATTAGACTGAGTGGAGTTGCCACTTGAGAAAGAATCTAAATCTAAAGTTCAAAAATGTTAAAACCAAAAGGTTAGTCGATTTCCCAGGTACAAGAAATCTTGTCCCCAGTAGCGGCACCAAAGATGTTGACCCTGTCGCCTACACCTACTTACAAGTCAGTGAGAAAAGCCTTCAACCCCACAATGTGTGGTTGGTGGCAGGGAACTCAGAGAAGGGGCTGTCACACTAAATCCCTTCTCTTTCCATTTAAGTTATCTCCTAGGTTAGCTAAGGGGGGTGGTCCTTAATGAAAATTTAAGTTAAAAAGAGATGTGAGTTTCTAGGAGAACTGTTAGAGTTAAGCATATTATTTCTTTAAGATTTATAAGCAAAAAATTGATATGAGCAATAACCATCACAAGATAAGCGTGAAATATATAAACAACCAATGCCTTCCAAGTATTTGTTCTATAAGAAATGAAATTGTATTTTACTTAAAACAAAAGTAAAATGCTTCAAAAATTGAAAGCAAAGCAATCCTGAAATGGAGACAAAGATGACAAGAAATAGTCAAAATGATAATCTACAATTAGTGTACAAGAACTAGATCAAGACATGCAAGTAGAACTCCATACTTGTTTAGTTAAAACAATGCTCTAGGTAGAAAATGAAATCCTTGAAAGCACAAAAATTGATCAAGAGAAATATTTAATTTAAATTTATGTGATTTTAATAAGCTAGAGGAAAGGAAACTCCCTCTTTCAAAATCGTTTGATGAGATCCTTGAGGCAAACCGATTGGGTCCTTCTATTTTTGATCTTGGGAGTTAGTTCGTTTATTGGAGAGCTACTCCATACCCAAGTAAATCCTTCAACCAAATCTAAAGATCTCTACACACTTGGAAAAATATGTCAGTGATCATAAAGGATTATATTATACAATGGAGGAGAAGGCTAGAGATTTCACCAAAAATCTTCTAGTGCTCCTCTTCCTAGAGTATTTCTCTAACTCAAAAACCATACAAGATAGCTTGCATATTCTAATCCAAACAAGTGACAAAATGATAACTAACATAATCCAACAAACATGTAGAATGTAAAGCAAAAAAATTCAAATAACATCACCTCAAGAAATGGAAGGAGAACATCAACACAATAGTACCCCAAAGTCTCTTTTATTATATGAAAGATGAATACAAAATCCAACAGAGTCTCTGCAAGCCCAACAACTCGTTCTAAAGATGATCAAATGAGAGCTCAAGACTCCTATAAATAAGAACATGGGAGATGATCCCAAGGAAAATTCCAATGACAAGTGGAGATAGATTGACAATCCCAATGTAGAAAATCAAATCACAAGTGGCAAGATGATTGGCTGTAGGTAGCAACCTTGACTCCTTGACTGTCCATCGAATATATTCAAATTTGCTGTGCATATTTATTAACTGTTGATGAGTGTGAGAGATGCTTGCCAAGTACGTATATGAGTGAAGTAAATAAGATACAAACTACCAACGAATTTTCAACAATAAACCATGTAGATGACATTGTGCCATAAAACTGATTCTCAAGTGCTGCGTAAGTTGTAGAAGATTTGTGTATCCTCTTCTAACCTTTGTTTGCATTGATTTTTTGTATAACTGGACGTGTGTAGGTATATACTTCAAGTAAACTCCACATTAATTTTTTCTTTAAACTGATCCATATCTACGCTGATTTTTCCCTGCTGGAAGCGTACTTATGACAACTGTGTTGACTATTCACTGGCTAATCTGCCATGTAAAATGCGTGTGGCTGCCAAGTCTGATCTGCGTGTGGGCTGCCAACAATTCTGCATACAAGTGGATGGACGGGGCAAGAAATGGGGAGACACACTCCCATAATATCCTCAATCAAATATTCCAAATAGTGTGTTGATCCTTTGTGACCTGCGTGGAGATATCTCTGTCCAGTGTGGAGGTAGCTTCTTTGGCTGCGTGGTCTTTTATTTGCCATGTGCATAATTCATTTTTGTTTGAGTTATACGTATTCAAAATAGGAAGAGAAGTGGGTCCCCTCCCCATTCATTTATTTTAACTTTACACTTTAATACATACCATTAAATAAAAAATAAACTTTTAACCATACGTATCAACTCAACGTTGGCCCATTTGACTTGCTTGGCACTTTGACTTTCTGTTGTACCTTATGTGGTGGGCCCACATTGCTGTTATATCACTCTGGACTCTTCACATAATTTCCATGTCAAAATTTGACTTATTTTGGCTTTGGAAAAATTTATAAATTTTAACAATTAATTTTTTTTTTGAATTTTTTTTCCTCATTTTTGCTACTGTCATTTGAAAAATCGGCTTTCGAGGGACTATAAGTCATCTTTTGTCCCTTAAAGTGCGTATTAGGATAATTCTGGGCCTCTGAGGATGAATTTCGAGTAGTCACACGCCCCAGAGATTTCCTAAGACCACTTATTTATACCATTACATATAAAATAATTAAAAAATAATGTTTTGTGGGAAATTTTTAATTAATAAAAAACCCTACTTAGATCTAGTCAAATTCTACGAAATTTTTTGTGTGATCTAGTATGGTAATATACATTGACTCTAGACACTAAGATGTGTTAGGGGCTCAACTTTCAAAACGTTACCTCGGCTTTGGGGTAAAAAGTGAGTGAAAAAATCCAGAAAATTATGCGTCTCTGAGAAAGAAGGGATAACTAACTAGATCAAAAAACACTCCAAGGTGTATTCGTTTGTTGATCGAGTCCCAACATCCTAGGTCTGATACATAGTAAAAAATTCATCATTACTAGTATCACTTATTACAATTCCCTGTAGGGTGTGGAATATCGGTACAAGAAAGATGAGAAGATAGAACTAGAGTTAAAAAACTTTGTTGACTGATGATATCTGATGGTACAAGTGTCCTGTGGATCATCCTTGGGCATGGAGTCTTCATATAATCATCAAGTGCCACTCCAGTGGTCAACAGATTCACTATCCCAGCAAGGAACTGAAGAAAAGTACAAAGAAGCAGCTCCAAGGATTGCAATCAACTAGTGGACAAGGTCCAACTAGTGCATCATCATTGCAAAATCCTTGTACAAGCTCCAAGATGGACGAATTAGGCAAGTGCCATGCACCTCAAAATGTCTGGCCACTTGGGAAACCAAATAAGAAAACACAAAAGCGAGAAAGACAAACAATAAGATATGTAGAGCCTTTCTTAGTCTTTCCTTAGTTATTCTCACAGTGGAAAAGGACGACATTGCGTCCAACTATTGGGACGTTCATCCTTGAATACATTGTAACAAGGAAAATCATAGGTTCCATTCTCCTGGAGGGAAAGTCAATGGTGGGTTGAAGCCCTCTAAAGAAAAGTACAAACATACATAAGCCAAACCAAAGTACTCTTAATCAACCAATGAAGACTGAGCACAGTTGGATATCACCTCAACAATGGGGGAAATTTTGTAAGGTGTTGAGAGGTATGTATATTGTCGAGACTTCTCATGAAAACAAGACAGTGGGATATTTCTTTCCAACCTTGAGCTTGTAAAATGGCAAGAGAAGTAGAGTTTTTTATTTTGGCATGCATGTATAACGCTGATTGGTGCTGATTAGTGCATCACAACTGTTTTACTAAGCATATCCAAGCTGACTTAAGCATGAAAATTTTTGTAGTATGCTTTTCCATGGTCAAGTTGGACTTGGAAGCAGTTGTAACACATACTACCTTCATTGAATTGATAGTTATAGCCTCAAACTGAGTCAAATTGAGTCATAGCAGGGAGCTTTGACACTCTATCATGAAGCAGAGTGTCTGGAATGTGCCTAAGTTAGGCCCCTAGATACTGTATATCAATAGTTGGGGTTGTAATTACCATTTCCAATGTGCCTATTCATTTCCTTTAGCAACCTTATTTAAACTAGGAAGAATTAAAAAAAAAAGAATTCAAACGAATTCTCTGTAGATATATTTTTAGGCAATTGAGGAAATCAATTCAAAAATTTAATCCCCAAATAGACCTAACCAACCGAGGACAGTATATTCAAAAAATCAACCCCAAAATAAAGCTAACTCACGAGGTTAAACGTTAGATAATTTAACTTACCATATGTCTATATTAAAGCTAACTCATAAGGCTAAATGTTAGATAATTTAACTTACCTTTGTCTATATTCAAGGGAATTTGTGTGGTGCCTTGGAATGAACTGTCCCAGTTTTGAATGAATGATACTTCAACTTGGTCCTCTGTTTTCATGACCACACTAAATTCTCAACCTTCAATAACATATTTTTGAAGTTCAGTTGCCATTTCCATGATCAGGGAGTTCATTCAATCACAATTCTGGTTCAATACTCTAAACTCATGAATCAGATAGTAGTGGACTTCTTGAGTTTTTCCACTTGAGATCCCAATAACTGCATTTACAATGATTTAAGGAAGACATTAAATGAGAAACACAAATCCTTTAGTTAAGTGAAAATCAAGTTGAAATAAGATATTTTGGGGATTTGTGGACAATGATACTCTCAATGAGATTCGAAATTTATAGTCTCCATCATGTTGTCTTTGCTACCATTTTCAATGTTAGCACCAGTTTTTGATAATGTGACTTTGACAGTACCATTGTCTTGAACATCTGTAAGAAACCAACTAAAATCTAAATCATTGCTTCAAAATTCCACCAAAATTCAACTAAATAAATGTGAACTTAAATAATCAGTATAGTGACAGAGAACCAGGGACTTACGTGGTTAGTTTAAATACTCAAATTCACATCACTTGGATCCATCTTCACCAGTGTAAACTGCAAAACATTAATAAAAACGAGGAGTTATCTTCAAATCGATACATGGCACTCAAAAAAGTTCTATATGCTGATGCTGTTCCATGCTTGACTTGATGTAGACTTGTAATGGTTTAATAGCTCGATATTTTCCTTCTGTCTGGACTTAAAATGTTGGAGCACAATATATGTATTAGAAGGGATATCTTTTCATGATCTTGTGCACACAAACACATTTGGAAAAGAAAAAATGCCAAAGGGCTGTTTATATGGAAGAAAAAAATGGAAAATTATATTAACTAAAAAACTATAACTTCATTTTGTAAAACCCCAGAAATGGTTAACAATATGTTAGTCAACTTGTTTACCTATTCATTCTTGAAAATAGTTAAAATGTAAAGCATGATAAATGTATAAATGTGGCATAATAATAACCAACACTGCATGTATTATTTTCTTTTTTCATTGCATTTTTTCGTTCGTGTTTGGAACATTCCATGCAATGCATGTGTCCAAAACCTGTTTTTCCCATAGCATGTGATCCAAACCCTGTTTTTCCCGTAGCAGTAACAGTTTCAAAATGTATTTATTATGATACCATGGAAATGTTTTAGGGCTTTCTAATGAATTAACATTAAATGTAGGTTTTAACCCCGTACAAAAATTACCTGCATACGAATTTTAAAACACAGAAAATAAACAATGTGAGAGCATAACACATAAAACACATATACATAGAGATTTTCCTTTGGATCCCAAAACCGGGACTACCAGCTTGATTTTTCATTATGTTCCTTTCAATGTTACAATACATGTTTATACATGGCGAAGAATCCAATACCATGGACCGAAAACCATTGCGTCCAAAACCATGGACCGAAAACCATCGCGTCCAAAACTATGTGTGAAAATCGTGCACAAAACCATAGGTAGGTCCGCCCAACCTAATATAGGGTCCAAAAACAAAATTTCTAGGGGTGTTACCCCGTACCCCTCAAACCCCTGTGACCCCTCTGCTACACAAATGACGCAACGAAGGGGGGGCCTCGCCCCCTCTCTAACCCCCTGGTTAACTATGTGGGCTAGTCGTGGAAAGAATATAATGCAACTCAACATTCTCCTACTTGTTGTTTTCATTCCACAGGGGTCACAAAAGAGCTTAGTCATTTATCCACCCCTGCAACGCCCATTGTTTCTCTACACCAAGAGAACTTCTCAGAGCTCACAAATTTTGCCAATGCATCTGCAGTATTCTTCAAAGTGTCCACCTTTACCAGCAACACCTTTTTGTCTTCTATCATATGCCTCACAAAGTGATACTAAACATCAATGTGCTTTGTCTTTGAATGATATGCAGGGTTCTTTGCCAAGAAAATTTCACTTTGACTATCACAGTCTATGCTTATAGTTCCCTATACTAACCCCATACTTGAATGCAATCTTTGCAACCAAATTGCTTCCTTGTTTGCATTAGTGGCTGCCATGTCTTTTGCCTTAGTAATTGATAGTGCCACTACAAATTGTTTCTTACTCATCCAACTGACTGCATCTCCAAATAGGTTAAACACATACCCACTTGTAGATATTCTCTGATCCATATCTCTAGCCCATTCTACATAAAAAAAGCCACGAATATCCAACACTCTATCCAATCCCGGTCTTCCTTGATAGCACAAACCATAATCACTAGTGCCACACAAATACCTGGAAACCTGCTTCACTGCTGTCCAGTGCTCCTTCCCTGGTTTTGATATAACCCTGCTCAATACCCCCACTGCATGTCCAATGTCTGGGCTAGTACAGACCATTGCATACATCAAGCTACTGACTGCACTTGCATATGGAACACAGGACATGTCCTCTTCCTCTTCTTGTGTCTTGGGACACAGTTCAACAGATAATCTCACACCTACAGAATAGGAACCTTCACCGGTTTACTATCTTGCATGTTAAGCCTCTGCAGTATTGTCTCGACGTACTTCCTTTGGTTTAACTAGAGCTTCCTCTTTTCCCGGTCTCTTTTAATTTCCATGCCCAAAATATAGTTTGCAGCACCAATATCTTTCATGTCGAATTTGGAGGACAATTGGGTCTTCAAATCCTGGATAATTTCTTTGTCATTTCCAACCAACAACATATCATCCACATATAAGACCAGACAAATAACACGGTCACCAATTAATTTAAAATACACATAGTGATCTGCTTTGCTTTTGGTGAATCCAAGTCCCCGTATAAATGTATCAATTTTTGATACCACATCCTTGGTGACTATTTTAACCCATACAAAGACTTCTTTAATTTGCATACCATTTCTTTCTTACCTTTCACCGCAAAACCTTTAGGTTGCTTCATGTAGATATCCTCTTCCAGATCCCTGTGAAGAAATGTTGTCTTCACATCCATCTATTCTACCTCAGAATCAAAAGCAGCAGCAATAGATAAAAGTAATCTAATAGAAGTTATCTTGGCAACAGGAGAAAAATATCACCAAAATCATTTCCCGGCACCTGGGAATAACCTTTTTCTACCATCCGAGCTTTGTATTTCTCCACCTTTCCTTCTGCATTTGTCTTCTTTTTGAACACCCATTTGCTGCCATTGGGTTTCCTTCCAGTCGGCATCTCCACCAGATCCCAAGCCTTATTTTTGTGCAAAGATGCCATTTCATCAACCATGGCCTCTTTCCAGAGTTTTCCATCTCTGAATCTATTGCTTCCTTCACATTTCTGGGATCATCATCAGTAACGGATAAGGCAAAGTTTGAACAGAAAGCAGCTGGACTATACCTTTCTCGTTGCCTTCTTTCTCGAGCTGATCTTCTCACAGTCGGAGTTTGTGGCTCTTCATCTTCTGATTCCTCCTCTGCTGTAGAGTTTGATTCTTCCTCCTTAAGCTCAAACTCTATCTTCTCTGGTTCCTTTGTTTGGACTTCATGTTTAATAACATCTTTCACCTATTTAAACACCACATCTCGGTTGTACGCAACCTTCCTTGTTACTGGGTTTCAAAGCTTATATCCCTTTAAACCATCTTTATACCTAATAAAGATGCACTTTTCAGATTTACTATCCAACTTGGTTCTTTTTCCCTT